>KZ506368.1:39068-63984 GCA_002844005.1 Limosa lapponica baueri | reverse complement strand
GGGGTGTCCCTGCTGACTGCGGGGAGGTCGGACTAGATGACCTTTGGAGGTCCCTTCCGGCCTGGACCAATCTATGAATCTATGAATCTATGAAAACAACCTCAACACTCACCCTGCCTCTGCCCTGTTCCTGCATTGCAGCAGACCTGAGCTCCTGTGAGACTCTTTGGAGCTGATGGTAAGAACTTTGTCAAAAGTCAAATCACAAGTTCAGACTCAGGCTGAACATGCAGCTTCCGAGGTTCAAGCTCCACACTGACTTTCAGGTTTTCTTGTTTGCAATGGAGTTTCATAGGTCCCTTTTTCTTTCCTGGGTACTTTCTGTCTTTCTTTCTAGGTGTCTGAGTATGTAATTGCACTTTGTGCAATCTTTGCTCAGGCCACAGGGCATGTTATTTAGTTTTAGCAAATGTGACTATAGGTAATTTTTAAATAACAAATCCTGCAAATTATTAAACAAAAGAAACTAAGACAGTACTGTCCTTGACTTCACACACCGGTCAGTTCTCTGGTATGGAAACAATAGCCTCAGTCTTAAAGTCCAGTTATTTAATGTCCAAGCAATTAAAAAAACAAAAACAAAACACTAAACCACACCAAAGACAATAGTACTTTTTTTTTTTTTCATGGAGATGATATTCTGAGCTGAAGCTGGTGAGCAGTTAACTTGAATTTTTCAGTTGAATAAGAATTTCATCAAGTATCTGAAGTATGACCTGGGACTGGGGGAAATCCTAGAAGCTCTAGGATTTTCTGTCTTCCATTTTCCTAGATTCATTCAAGGTCTGTGCAAATAAGGACCCAGATTGAAGTCAGTGTAACAGCACTGCTCATCAGTGAGCTATTGTCAGGAGAAAGGAGAACTCATCAGAGACACGGTTTGTTCATTGAGGGGATGACTCATTTACTTCAATCTACTAGCACAGATGTTTTAGCATACCTGTCATCCCATAGGTGATCTATCTACCTGAAGGCCTTAGCTGCCTCAACCTTCACTTCTGTGATTTGTGATTTTTTTGAAAATATGCTTGGAAGCAAAACCCCATTAAAAAGAAATATATAAAATGTCTGCATCACTACAGAAGTCATTTCTCAAATATAGTGTTTCACGGACATTTATTATGAATGCCTATGATAAAATTACATAGACAGTGGACACTAGCACACTAATAGCAAAGTGAGGGGACAGTTATTAGACATTTGTTTATTTTTATTTAAAAAAAGTTTAATCTCAAGTCAGTAATTATTTAAACAAGGCTAGTGCTAGCTGATTTTCATTCCCTCAATTTATAAAAGATTTCAAGTGCTTTATTATAGCGTAGCTATAAATCTAACTACAGGTAGTGAAATGAAGGGTGCTCCGACTGAGAGGGGCTTTTATGCTAAAAGAAAATTAGCAACAAGATAGCTAATCTAGGTTTTTTTCCTGATGATGTGGCTGTGGACGATACACAGTGATGCTTCATGGAGACAATGAAGGCTTCATCAGACTGAAGATAAGGGAACCCCATGTAATTGCACAATTTGGCACAAGCCTCTCTAAACTTGGAAACAAGGGACTCAGATATCCAATAAAATCTGTTTTTCCAACATTTTTGAGAAGTCACGTGTTTTGATGAGTACTGAGTTTCAAGCTTTATTTATTTGAAATAGTCTGACCTCGACCAAATTCGTTTACCTCTCATTCCTCAGTTAAGATGATGGTGAGGCAACTTGTGTACTTGGGAAGGTGCTTTGAAACAGAATGCAAACCCACAGTTTTGTGGGGCTCAGTTAGATCCAATGTGAAGCAGGAAAGGCAGGATTCTTCATTCATAATGCTCTTGAAGGTTCCAGAATTCATGTGAGAAATCTCAGGAAAGACTTCAAGATGATTTCTTGCTCTCAGGATTTCAAACCCCAGCTTTTTTGAGCTTCATTCCTTCACAGAAGAACAAAGGCTTGTCTATCACCATGGCCAAGGCCTATGCTGCATGCATACACACATACTGAGTCTTTCATTCAAAAGCTTATCACCATCTGCTTTTGGAAGTGCACATGTGAACACATGCACACGTGTGCATCTCTTTGTTGCCATCCATGTGTGTGCAAGCACTATGAAGAAAAGTAATTGAAGTTTTTCAATCACATATTTTAGTTATCAGTTCAACCCTTCTGACTCATTCTTCCATTCAAAGCTATCAGAAATTGCTTCACCAAAAATGTTTTTCAAACTATTTAAGGGTCAGGGTTCTCCTTAGAAAAAATGGATTTTGAACTTTGAATACCTAGGACGTGTTTAATTTTTCAGAAAATCCAAAGTACTTCCTTTAGGATGACCAGAGTTGCTGGATGCAGCCAGTCAATTTTTTTTCTCCTAAAGTATTACTTAGCTTATCAAAGATCCTGATTCTTTGATACTAGAATTTCAAATATGGAAGGACTTGGAAAAATCAATTAAGATTAGGATATCTTGCACCAAGGTATTCTTTGCTAGCAACATACACTGAGATATTTTAACAATCCAGGAAAGAAATTACATTATTTCACTTGTTCATAGGCCATCTTAAGTAGTCCAAGATGCAGAAACTTTCACAGAAGTACATAGATGCCAGCTTAAGAAATCCAAGGAGCAAAAGTTTTGTATTTCACAAAAGCACATAAATGCCAGTTATCTTAAGAAATTCTAGCACATTTTAAGCCATGGCAAACAGGAGCTATGAATTTATATCAACAAAGTATGATGAAACACCAAGAGGTACAAAAAAAAACTTGTCAAAAGTCAGTAACAAACCTAGTGATAGAAATCTTTGTTTATCTACAATAAAAGACTTTGCCTGGTAGACTGAGTAGTTCATACTTTCCTTGAGCTCAGGGTGTGCAAGAAGGTCATAGCCAAGAAATCTTTTTTCTATAAAAGAAAAGGTAGGAAGCTAAATATAAGTATCCATATGAAAACAGACCAGTCTCTCCAAGAACGCAACATGGCCTATATTAGCATGAACAGACAAATAATCAGATGCTCTCCAAAAGGCTTACCAAAAATATTAAGCAAATCATGACAGCTTTCGCACTTTCAATACTTGATTGTAAGTAGGTCATGTTTTTATGACCTTTCACTTTGGTCCAACATAAAAATATTCTTCATAAGGCACTATGGGAAAAAAACTGATTTTTTCCAGTTTCCATTACTTTTGGGGGTTTTTTTTGTTTTATTTTGGTTTTGTTTGGTTTTGGGTTTTTTGGGTTTTTGTTTGTTTTTTTTTTAAATTTCTAGCAGGGACTTTCTGTGTTAAAATCAGAGAGATTATTTGCAGGGATGATATTTATCATATGCTCACATAGCAGTTCTCAATAGAAAAGCTGTATTTTGCAATAGCTAGCTGCTTATGTGTAACTTTTTCTTTTATCTACCTTTACTGACCTTATATCGGCCAAACTGATTTATACTAGGAAACCAGAAAAATAAATTTGAAACTGTTCCCAAATGCAGGGAAAAACCTTTTGTGTTCTTGAGGTTTGTGAAGTTCAAAATCAAAATAGCTCAGATAAAACATTTTTTCTGCTGTGGAAAAGATTCTCAGCTGTGGATTAAATACCAATTAGTGTCCTAACGTGTACAAAAATCCTATCATTCTCCATATTTTACATGTCTGGCAGTCCTTCCAAAGTGTTTAAAATGCACTGGCCTTTGTCTAGTACACACACAAATCAGAGACGAATGGCTTAGCAAGATGAGCATGCAGAAGCAGCAGACAGAGAATGGCAAAGGGGAAGAGGGAAGGAATTCAAAGGAAAATTGGAAAACATCCTCTTACAATGCTCAGATACAGGGGTGAAACAGAACCTGCTGATGAATCAGTTGTTCAAAACACAAACATACCAATAGCAGATAATCCAAGTGTTACACCTGTCTAAATAAAGTAGTTAAAAAAGGAGGTCTGTTTTGCAGAATGCAGAGAAAGAGATAAATTGAGCTAAAGATGAAAGCTTGCTTAGTCACTACAAATACTAATAATGAGCTTTTATTTTATTGAGCCAAAGTTGTCATACAATTTTGAATGACTAGGACCTGTCTATTGAAGAAGAGTTTAGACACACCCATGCTAGATGTAGAAGCAGTAATTTGGCTTCTCAAGGCAATTTAACGTAGCAGTTTGGATTTCAGCACCAAGTAACTTAATCTCTTAGAAATCCCTTAAAGTCACAACTTCTGCAAATCTAAACAAACCAATTTATTTTCTATCCACAAGCTGAAAGAAAAAGTGTGCCTGGCACTTTCTTAAAAAAAGAAAATTAAACAAATAAATCTCATATTAATTTTTGTATGTTCACAACTAGGTAGCTTGTTCAGAGCCCACTTGGGAATCTCTGCACTACTTTGTAGTAGTGCAAATACAAATAGTGCATACAAAAAATATTAAATCAAAGCCAGATAGCATAGTGCATCTACCTACAGCTAGTGAAAAGCACATACACACAGACTCACACATGAACACATACCCACATGCTGTAGACATCTATAGATTTCAGTCCAGATACATATATCATATGCAGGTTTACACTTGGTGGAAATTCACAGTCCTGTGCTTTTGTGCAAACTAATCAAGTGTTTTAAAAGTGCTAAAAGTATGCAGACACCACTTCATTTTTTGTTGGTGTTTTTTGGGGTTTTCCTCCCAAAATAACAAAAACAAACCACCAATCAATCTTTCAGTATTGGAAGAACATTAGGACATTTGAAATAACATTAAAGAAGCCATTCACAATGAGCCTGAAGGAAGCAAGCCACTACCTTTGGAAATTTTGCAGTATGTGCTTCCGGGCTCAATCCTGTAGAGATTTTGAGCTATAAGATAGGATATATGTAGGCTACACTCAGGAAAGGCAATACTTTGGCAGAAGGACAGAATAGGTAGACAGCATGGTCCAGGATAGTTTCATGATACAGAAGGACTGAATAAAGAAGTCCAAGGGTAACTTAAAAGGCATCTACTTTAGGCCCATCTTTGCAGCACTGTATAAAACTATTTATACTGTTATCTGTGTTCAGAAAAGAGAAAAGTAGGAGACCATGTGATGCCGATCAGGAATATCCTCAAGATGATTCATCAAGAGTAAATTTCGTAGAACACTTTCTCCTCAAAGCTTATAAACTCAGTGAAAACTGAAGTTTCCCTTTAAAATAATAAGGAAGAAGACATCACCTGTTTCTAAATATAGTTTTTTTTTATATATATATATTTATATATATATATACATGTATGTATATGTTTGGAAAGGCCTCTGGATCAGTAATTCTACACCCACACACCCTACAAACCTCAGGGAGAATCAGCTGAATGTTTAAGACGAATCTTGAAACCAATTCTCAGAGATTTTAAAGGCACAAAGCCAAAGTAGGGAAGCATCTGCAGTATTATGTATCTGTCACTGCAGTTAGTGAACATTGATAATAGTTTCATTGAATTTATCTCCCTCTCTGCATTACTCTGTCTCAGCCTCTGTGGTTGAAATCCTACACTATTTTTAGATTCTTTGAACTCAGATCACAATGGAAGAGGAAAATATGTCTGCCAAGGACCTGGAAAATGCTCCCTTGAAGAAAGAATGTCAGAGCTGGGGGCCTAACATATATTAGGTATTTTGGAATAAGGCTGGTGCAAACAAACAGAAAAACAAAAATAATAATAAAAAAAAAAACAGTCCCCCACCCCCAAAAAACTGAACCAAGAACAAAAACAGTTTCCTGAAGGAGGTGAAGCTGGAAAAAAAAGGACCATAATTGCCAGTACCCATCCTATGATCATTTTATATCCTCACTGAAAGGCAAGAGCTGTCCCAGAAAAAAGTGATCTTGAAGTAACGAGCTGCCTTTGCAGAAAGGGTTGGTGTTGTCACAGAGTGCTCTGGAGTATTACAGCCTCACAAAGGAAGAGCTGGAAATCAGGCTGCTCTCGTTAGCTTTTGCAGGTCTTGTTAGTGCTAGAGAAAAATATTTATACTCAGACATGTTCACAGAAGGAAGAGTCCTTAGCTTATATCTGTCAACCCTATGCAGCATTCTTCAGAGAGAGATTAAAGTCTGCTGACTTGAGCTTCATGAATGATTACGCTGTTTCAAAACACATGAACGCAGACATCAAAGCAGAGTCATCAGGAGAAGAGGATGTACCACCATCTGTAGGGAAGCCTGAAAGGCAATCAGATGGAACAAGATAACTAAAAAGAGATAAAGTTGGGCTGGGAATAGTCAACCACTGAGGAGTCTAAAAAATGAAATAGAATGAAATAAAATAGAAGCTCAATATGGTGCTTCAACATTAAGAGAGAATTTATTTTCGCTACAGGACAGTATGAGATTCCCAGCTTACTTATTTCACGCAGAGATATAAAGTTGGAACATTTCCCCTTTTTTTTTCACCCTGTTTTTCTCCAATTAGACTCATAGTATCAGAGATTAATTTAAGTGGGAAGGGACCTTTGGATGTCACCTAGTCCAACCCACTGCTCATGGCATGGCCAGTCAGATAAACAAGATGATTCAGGGCCCTGTTGAGTTGAGTTTTGAGTATCTCCAAGGATGGAGGCTCCACAGCTCCTCTAGGCACCTATTTAAGTGTTTGCTACCCTCACAATGAAAAAGATTTTCTTTGTATTTTATTGGAAATTACCGTGTCACAACTTGTGTCCATTGCTTCCTGTCATTATGCTGCTTATTCAGGTGTACACACAGTGTCACAAGAGAAATGGCCACTAGAATTTTTAGGCAATCAGAATTGAGTCTTTACAGAAGCTAGAGTTTGCTGATCCTGTGTTGCTGCAGGATAAGTAATAACAAAAGTTATTTTTTTAGTCCTGAATACAGGTAATTAAAAGGAGGGCATGGAATTTCTAGACTAATTGTATTTCTCCTTTGAGCTCTGAGTCCTGTGTGACTGCCTGGAGACACTCTCAGTGGTTGCTCTATACTTCAGCTATGCATATGGGCTGGTGTAGAAGGAAAGCCCCTAATTCCTAATCTTGACAATGTCACTGCAAGGATTTCACTAAAACTGTGGAGCTTTTGACTGAACAATGATATCAGTTAAAAAAGTATGATTTGATTAAAGTACAGGAAAATGCCAAGTGAAAGGAGATATATGTACTTTTTTTGTTACCATTTCTCTACAACATACATGCTGACTGGCAATTTAGCTTTGATAAATATGTTTATACAGCAAAACACTGCTGCTTAAAAAGCTCATTTTACAGACTGTGTGTGTGGAATCATGTTGGATGTATATAAGTGGTTTTAATAAAATTACAGAAACATAAAATAAACTGCCAACACAAATGCAATTTCAGAGGAGCAGTTTATCTCCTGGCTTTGTATTTTTCTAACATGCAAAGCACGGGAGACAAAGCTTGCTGATATCGATCTCAATGCCCAGTCATAAAAAATTAAAAGTTATCTGTCAGTAAAAGAGAAAAGAATGTTTTCCATTTTGCTTAGAGAGCTCTTGAGTGCTTGTGTGAATGCAATTTACAGCATTAATAAAATCCTCTTAAAAATATTATTTTATTTTTATTGTTTCTTTTTGTTCTCTGATTTAATAAAATACTCTGTAGTGCTTACTTGACTTTCCTGCCCTTAGATGTGCTGGAATATTTAGCTACAAGTTTGCATATGTATGTCATTTCACTGGGTCCAGGACACCAGTACCCCAACTGTTTTTGGGCTATAGCAAAGTAGACTCAGCGGAAGTTTCTCCTTTGCTTCAGTATACTTTGAAACAGGAGGAAGGGGAAATAGCTCTCCATAGAGCTCTCTCATGGTGAGCAGGACCTGGGCAGCCCTCTGAGCTGGTTACTGGTTTGGGTAACAGGATTTACTTCTAATTTTTTTTTATTTTTTAACAGCTTAGCTTAAGAAATGTCTGTTTCAATGAAACGACTTCTTTGCATACGGTGAAGAAGACAACTGTCTAGAAGGTGATGTTGTTTCCAAGGAAAAAAGAGGCAGAAATGCCTTGATCTTCATGAGTTCAATCCCTGTATTTTATGTTGTATTAGAATCCATGCTAGTGAGCTGTGAAACCAGTGACACTGAAGTTAGAAATTAAAGTCATGACTACTGACTGTAAAATCACCTTTTTCAGGAGAACAGGCAGGCTTCAAATATCTTCTGGGAAGGTCCACAAGAAGCCGTCACTTCATACGGCATGCATAAACCCATCACTTAACACAACGTACAAACAGACCAAAAAGGGAGGTAACCACTTTGTGAAAGAAAGCATTGTGGTACTGCACCAGCAGGTAGGTAAACACAACTTACGTGGGGTGGCAGGAACAAAATAGGAGCTCTCTGCGAAACTGCCATCTCTCAAAAGCCTATTTTCACCCCAGAAGCCTACCTTGCTTCTCAGTGCCACTCCGCAGTAGTACAGTTTATACCCTCTTTCAGGGTAACATGAAGAGCAAAGCTTTCTAAATTGTTCTGCTGCTTCTTCTTTGCTTCTGAACCTGTTCTTACATGTCCACCACTTGCTCTCCTGTGTATTTTGTTATCTTCCCCCTTTCCAGTAAAATACAAACTCCAAGGTAGCCTAAGAAGTCGATGTTCTCTCAGATGTTGTCAAGGATATTTAAGAAAGATCAGCTGTCTCCCTGGCATAGTGGCGCGCTGCCTTCAGAAATTTAACAGGAACGCCAATACTCCACACCCCCATGAATCCAGAAGCTGTTCTAATCCTCGGTGGTGGTGGTTTATTTCAGAAAGGTGGTTTAAAACTTCTTTTAGTCACCAGAGCACTGCCATCTAGTGCTAATCCCTAGAAATGCAACAAAAATCTTGTTACAGCAGAGGTTCATGTTGCTGGAGGGGAGATGGCCACATCACGTGAAAGTGATTCAGAGCCACCGTTGTAGTTGGAAGTTGAAAATTGCTGATGTATTTTGGTATAGGTAGAGATTGGAAGGGTCTCACAGGCAGAGAGAAGTGCCTGCAGTACGGACCTGCAGGCTGGATGAGAATGAATATCAGAGGATGGTGCAATTACATTCTGCTCTTGGCACACCACGCAACCATCAGATAACCACAATTGCAGCACAGGGAACAGACCTTGCAACCAAATATTGGGGAGCCTGTTTGTCTGTGCACACAGTGATTTGCTTTAATGAGCATTTAAAATTGCCTTAGATTCCCTACCCTGCTCTAAATGAGGGATCCTATCACCCTAATTTCTAACTAGCCGTTGCCTGGCTGTGCTGAGCTGTCTGACCAGTGTGCTTTTTTGGCCTGTTGCAGATGCAAAGTAAGCTTGTGGCCCAGCACCTGAGCCTGCCCTCATGAAGGCTTTATAGCTTAGTAAGCAAGTTGTAACTCCTCCAGGCAGGATAATTTTCTCCCCCTGGTCTCACCTTTCCAGACTCTCAAGATTATCTTATTTTTGTCAAATTCAATTAAGCCTAACTTTGCTAAATATGATGGATTTGCTAAATACTTCCTTTAGCTGCTAATATGTAGCAGAAATGCTGCAGAAATCAAGCTGATTACAGCTTTTTGGGGACACAGTTTACTAAATGCATATTACAATGCTATTCTCAACTCCAGCACTAATTAAACTTTGAACTTTGGTGTGGCAGAGTCAATCAGCTGATGTAAACCAGATGGGGAGTTCTCAGTGTGCAATCTGATGAACTGCAGAGTGAATAGGCAAGCAACATGATGGCATACCCTCCGTATTAGTTCATTTAATTTAAGCCATAAGCCTAAGAACCTTTTCCTTTTTTTGCATGTATACAATCACTTATACTAAAAAATGTTTTTGTCTGTTTTACAGTATAAATCATGGTTTTCCCGTTGTTTTTTATTAAATGTTCAATTAAAGCAAAAAGGCTAGCATATGAAAAAGTGGATATCTATTACTGCTTTACAAATTTATCACCAAAGTCTTATTACAGCAGTACACATACAAAGCACCACACAGTTCAAGATGAAGCTCTGCAAACCCACAGATTGGCATTTCAGTTGGTTGGCAATTCCAGCTAAGCTTATTTGTTTCTGACTGCTTGTGACAGCACCATCCGTATTCGCCAGTGATGTTATTTGCAAGAGGTCTAGTCTGATTTGTCAGGCGTTCACAACTACTTGGGAAAGTCCCAGGAAACCTGCGCAAACAGTTCTAAGTCAGCATTCAGACTCACTGACCAGGGGCAGGAAGGAGAATTGTAGTTGCATAAGCTGTCAAATCATTGTTTTTTCCAAAGGACCGAACACAGAGCAGTGCCCACTATCTAGGGGCAGTGCTGACTACCCACGCTTGTGTTTTATGCACACTGGTATTGCACAGGCATGGAGAAGCCCATTATGGTAAAAGACCTTAACATAGTCAGCACTGCAGGAACTTGAGAAAAAGCGTACACGATATAGTTAAAAACACAATATAGTTAAATATAGGTCAAACACCAGCTTGCTGTTGTCTTTAACGCCATTACCAGAGTCAGCTGTATTATATATATGAACACAGAGCCAGCTTGCTTCAGGGAAGGGAGTGCTATTAATTCTTTCCCCAGGAATTAAATACTGCTCAGAGGTTCAGTTTATATGAAGCTTTTGCTTCAGTTGCTGTTTCTGACACTCTCATGAGACTAGTAGTAGTAGTAGGTGGGAGACCTGTACTCCTTTTGTAGAAACTAGAGGCCAGCAGAGTATCTCACAGTATCGCAGTGTCATTGTGTTTAGCCAGCTGAAAGCCACCACTCTGATGCTCCTACATCTGATCTTTGTGACAGTAACCTCCTACAGTAACTTTTGGAGAAGGTACTGACAGAGCTGCCGTGGATCAGCCACAAGACATTTCACTAACAAACTTAAAGTAAAATGTGGGCCACTAATTACTGCTTCCGTGGAAGCATTATAGTTAGCCAGCTTTCCTTGAGCTGGCTTGTATCTTCAAAATGCTCTAAAGGTATGGAAACAGTCCTCTAATATCCAACAGGCATCCAGCCAGCCTAAGTTGGAATTCAGATGGATTATTTCATGAGCGCCACGGTAAATCAATCCTTATTTCACCTCTGCAGTATTCTTATCCCGAGTCAATATGACTTGATACCATATATGTTTAGGCTTCACATGTGTTCTCTTGTACTCCATTCCTACCATGCAAGGATTTCAGCTTGGAGCAATCTTATTCCAGTTCAGCTGTTAACTGGACAAACAAGAAAGCACTGTAATCCAATTTTTTCCTTGCTCCATCTTCTCACAAAGCTGAAGTACTCAATTGTACCCATAGTCTATCTGCCTACTGGGGCTTATTTAAGGACCAGCAAGATCATAGCTTTTACGCTGCTTTGTTACCTCACACACTCATTCCCTCCCACAGATATTCACACAAGCACAATTACCTGCTGCCAGTCAGCATTCACAACTTCTTGTTGTAGTTGTTTTGCCCACCACAACTGGGTTTTGTTTGCATCATCGTAAACTCTAGAAATCCCACTCAGAGTAGGGTAGGACAGCTCTTAATGGTAAGTATTGTTCTTTCACCCCAAAAACGCAGAATGAAAATACATATATCAGAGGACTGGGAAAAAGGAGGAGCCGAGGCAGAGATTTTCAGGGACATGTTTGAATTCGAACACAAACTCTATGTATAACAAGAAATCAAAACCATTTCTGGTTTCGACAACTGGTTTACCCACAAGCAGCCTGTCTGCTCTATTCCCACATGCACATTGAAGCTCACATTAAGTATGAAAGCATTTCTAAATGCCACCAAAATTCCTGGGGGCCACAAATAAGATCAGACATGTAACCATTGCTACCGCGATAGACATTCAGATGCCGACATTTGCCTTTCAAATTACTTATACTGTTTTTCTCATTGTCAGGTGAAGAAGCATCATAATTTAAACAACAATTACATCCAAAATTCACCAGTTCAGCACATTGCATTAACTTCTTAGAAAAGTAATGTGAGGTGAACAAGTTAGGATGTTCCCCAAATTCAGCCATTCCCCATCATCAGCAATGGTCATTCTTGAGTTGTGGTGGTTTGGAAAAGGCTTTGCAGAGTGTGACTCTGTGGAGGGTACAGGGATGTAGCATAGTTTTACAGATAAACTAGTAAAGAGGTTCTTTCTCTCATGTATTGCTATTTTCCTGAGTAACCTCAGGCTAGTAATTTATTCTAGATGTTCCTTGGCTTTTCAGTATATACAACTGGAAAAATACAAACATATACATACCAGCTTCTTTTCTAAAAGTATCAGCAGAGAAAAAAAAATCATCAACACAAAGGCATTTATCACTCAGTTGTACAACTCTCTGGACTGGAGACAACTAGTCACAGCTTTGGTCTAGTGACTGCAAAGGCTGCTGTATTTGGCTGGGAGTATTTCTTTTGAAAAAAGCCCACAGTGTCTAAACAGCATTTGTAAGTCTTACCTGATCTCTTAAAATCACTTCCAGATCAGAGGTCCCTTCTTACATGGCCCAGTGTGACCCAGTGTTCCCAAACCAGTGCTGAACCCATATTTCCTCTAGCACATATTGTGCTCACTTTCAGAGCCACTTTTGAGAGGTACAAGAATTCTCTTTTCTGGAAAGTGACAGCAAAGTCAAGTAACACACAGACCCTGTAAAAAGAAGGGGCACACTCACACCTTACTGTGAGGTAAAAGTGAGATGAAGTACGCAGAATGTGTATTTTCTTCTGTGTACCACATTTTCCTACCCTACCTATGCAGTACTCTTTCTGACAGACAGATTTATTATGCGAAACAGGCACCTTATTTTAGTCCTGGAGACCTCTTCCTTCATCTAAGTATGTGCCTGAGGGGTATGTGGGGCCAGCATGCCAATCGTGCTGGAGTAGGAGGAGCATTGCTCATCTGTCAGACCACAGGGTGTGGAGAAAAATAACATGAGTACCTTTATATTATTAATATATTTCCATGCAGAGTTATGGTTGCAGTATTTCGGTCAAAGCCCACCCCCCTGCTTGGGAGGGAGAATTATCTGTCCTGATTGCTCAGCTCTAGCATGCATGCCAGTATCCAAAGCATACCAGAACTTCATCACATTTAACATAACTATTACACAATTGTACTGATGTGGAGAATTACTATCTTGAATGGAGAGGGCAAATGCAGTCTGAGGAGAGGATATGAATATTCAATTCCAGTAAGTCTTCACCTTAAAAGATGTTCTATGCAAAAATGAATGCTACAGAGCTGCACTTTCCAAACTTCTTTCACAGGTCATCCATTTTACAGAAGAGGCAGCTGAGGAAAAAAGACTTTCATTGAGAGAAGTCTTACCAGTTCAGGTCTCTTTCTAACTTCTTTCTCAAAGACATTTTTTTTTTTTTAATCCTATGGGCAGAAAATATGTCATTCTATTTCCTTTACAGATTCTTGCTGTCCATGTACCTGTCAAAATTTTTGGGATAAAGTAGCACAATGAATAATTAGGTTTCTAAAAAACGCACACACTTTCCATTGGATTGTAAATATCAATTATCCCTAAGACCAAATTTGACTGCAGCATTCCTGTAGCATTTGGATGATAAATCTGGATTTCCAAACCTATTCATCTGAAACTGTTTTTACAGATCACTGCTCACTTATGGACTGCAGAGGAGAAGTACAAGTCCCAGTAAAATTGATAGAATTTACATTTGTTGCCTTTCATTCTTCTGTACATGACCTAAGTTAACCTGTTTTATGCCACACAGCACTCCCTGAACAGCAAGCCACCAATTAATAACTTTTGTAGAATTTGAAGACCCAAGTTATGGAAGAAATTAGGAAAAAATAAGGAAAATATTAGTTGCAGCATATTTCCCTAGTTCTGAAATGAATGACAGTTATGGGAATGCACAGGGAATACTTGTCCCATTTTAACTTCTGTTCTCCACAATTTTCATGGATATATCAGTTCCTCAATATAGTTTTCTTCTTATAAATAAATTGTGCTCAGGGGGCGGTCCCTCCCTCCCTCTCTCCCAAGTTATATGTTGCCATAGTTACGTTCAAATTTCCCTCCCTCCCTCTCCCCCAAGTGATACGTTGCCATAGTTACATTCAAATTTCATAAAGAGCTGTTTTCCCCCATCAATCATCTCTGCAAAACAACTAAGGAAGAAAACAACATGTATTTCTTATCCTGTAGAACTTAACTAAAGAAGAAATCACTGGACATCGTAACTAAATCATGGAGAGCTTCAAATTTGCCTACAGCTTCTTGTTGTAAAAGAAAACAATGTTTACATCTACAACTTGACTGAATAATAACAAAAAAGAGAAAACATGAGCCAAACTAAAATAGAAAATAAAAATAGCAAAAATTATATTCTATTACATTATTTTATATTTTATTAGATGTAATAATCTGTCAATACTACTAAAAAAAGGCTTACATATTTCCTCTTTTTCTCCAGATTCTGAAAAGACTCAAACTAAGTAGAAACAGCACTTTATAAACTGCATATTTACATTGAGTCTTGGAGCAGCCAGTTAAAGAGTTAAAACTAAACTTGGCAAAATGGCATAGGCTCTTTATTATACAAGAGAACATGAAATCTAGTTTCCTTGTGATGAACTATAAAATATGCTTTCTGCCTGGATTCAGATGCTTTTACCCTGTCAATATTATTTGAATGACAATAAGTGCAAGAATTGAGGTTTCTATTATGCAATATCATTTTAGCACACAAGCAAAATGGATCTGTGTTTGAATAAATTATAATGCTTCTTAATGTAACAGACTATCCGCCAAAACAAAACAAAGAGTGGTGGAGGAGCTGAAGATGGTAATAAATACTTGAAACCTGTGATGCTTGGTTGTGTTAAATCAAGAAGTTCATCCATACTTTTAAAAGAGCTAAATACCAATTCGTTTTTTCCTAGCTGTAGATTCACATCAGTGTGCTGTTGTGCGATTGTGCTCTGCATCACTACAGACTTGCTTTAGTAAGACTACAAGTCGTTACAAAGGAAGGAAAAAAATGCAAGAAATCCTGTTTAAAACTTCCTAGACTAGCCTCATTTGACTAAAATCACTTTTACTAGTGCAACTTAGTGACAAAAGCATAAAGGAAAGCATAAGCAGGTCACGTAGTCCTTAAGAAATTCCAGTGTTAAAGAAGTGAGGGAGCAGACTTGGGTGGAGACTGTTGTGGTGCAGTGGAACAAAGGGAAAATAAGTGGAAAAATGCCATGGGCAGGCCTGAAGCACAGTTTTGCATGAATTGTATTTGAAAAGCATTTCTATGAAAAAGACTGTTAAACCATGAAGTGGAAGTTTTCAGCTGTAATAATGTCTAGGCCATTTCACTCCCTTTTAAATGTGCTTGAAGTGAGAGATTGCTTCAGTGAAAGATAAAAGGTCCCCTTCAGGACCTGGGAGCAAAGGTCAGATCCTAGGAAAGAGAAAGGCAGTCAAGGGATCGTTGGAACCTATAAGTGTTGTTCACATTCTCCACCTCATCATCTCACCAGCAGATCATCATCGTTTTCTTTCAGCAGCTCAGTGTAGAGTTTGGATCAGTCTTCAGTGGAGCAAAACCAACTCTTCCTCATAAACTGTTCTTAGAAAGGTTTGTTTGCAACAAGTGAAAAGGCGGCAAAAATGGTTTCAGAAACTGTATGTGGTTTGAGCCTTCTTTAAAATGCTGGGAAGTTTGATGTGGAAACTGTGATGGAGATAGCACAAGAAAGTTAATAGGTAACTGCTGAGCATATTTTGATCTTATCAAGACTGAAAAATTTGAACACAGACCAAACCAAGGAGGGAGAATAGAAGAGAGAATATGCATCTTTGATCATAATCGATTTTTCAGAAGCTAGAGGGTGTTTGCATTGTGTTAAGGGAAACACGGCCATATCCAACAGCCAGACAGAGGCAGGGCTACCACAGCTCCATGCCCCCAGGACTGACCAGCAGCAAGGCTGAGCATGCATTAACAGTGAGCACATGCACATAAACACACGAATATCATGAAAATCACACATATACACGGTCAGCCACACGGATCAGCACAGACAAACACACAGAGCAGTTGCACAAATCCAGAGTTCCACTGGCCTCATCCTGCTCCCCTCTCTGGCTGAGCAGGATGGACATATATTAATCAGGAACTTATGTGTGTATACATAGATGTAAGTTGGATCCCCCAGCAGCTGGGCTCAGGCACTCTGTTTATCCTGTAACTACCCCTTGGTCTCATCTTGATGGGCTTCATGCCTGGACTGTGGGGCTTAGGCTGGGGAGAGCCCATACAGGTTTTCCCTTCCTCTGAGTCCATAATTTGGGTTCCTGGTAGTCATTGTACCCCTTTGCAGGTCTGCCAAGAGCTTTTATTACATAACCTAAAAGGTTGTGCCACATTGTATGAATAAGAAAAGATACAGCATCCAGATCTACAATAAATTATTTTTTTTATTATTATTATTATTTTCCCACAAGATGCACAAGCATCAATTTCAGAGTGAGGCAGTAGAAACTGCAAAGTTTATTTTCTGTTGTTGCTGAATCACTCAGTATGATTAAATCTTTGGGTTTGTTTGCAGAATGAGCCATGTGCTCTCCAGTGTGTGGGAATGGGTTTTTAAAGTGAATAAGGTGGGATGGATTGCAAAAGCTTGATTGTCCAGAAGGCTATTATAATCTTCTGTGGATCAGGTGCTGCTGCAGAGCTAGCTGAGAACAATAACTGCTGATAGCAAGTCAATCAAAGCTCTCCATGATAAAAATTTGAAGTTCCAGTCTGTTTCTGCACAGAAATCTACCTCAGCAGTTGTCCAGCACTAGCAGCCCTTGCTGGCACCTGCATCGTTCCCAGACATGCCATCAGCCTCTTGTTCCTGCAGACGGAGGAGTCTCTGCGGGTGTGCACAAGCATTGCAAAGAAGCGGCCTTGCAATAAACAATTCTGGAACTCTCCTGGCTGTCGTTACTGTGCCTCTCCCCAGCACATTCACAGTTGTAAAAGCTGAAAATGCAGCAGAGGAAAAGCAGCAGCACAAGTGTACTATTTGCTAAGCACTGAAAGACTAATTATGCATTGGCAGGTGAACGAGCAATGGGAGCTGGCTGTTGCTGTTTGTGGAAGAGAACAAGGATGAAATTCTAAGCATATTAAGCACTGAGTAAGAAGGAGAAGAAATGTCACTGTACTGAGGGATGAAATAATTCAAATAATTAATTCCTTGTTTGTTCAAATATTTGAATGAATAATTGTCAGAAATTAGTTCCTGAATTTCAAGATTGGACTGCAAAAGCCACTTTTCATCATGGCCCAACATGTGTAGACATGTTTATGCTTTTTCTAGCTGAAGAAGGTTTGGGTGGCTTTTTTTTTGGTTTGCTTCTTAAGAACTTGTTCAACTTATCTTTCATTTTGCTGGTCTTCTATGACATTTCTACTAACTCAAAATGGTAAGTGTGGTAGTCCTGAACATTCAAACTTTTACATTGCTCTCTTAACCTATAGTGCCTCACTTCTATACAGTTACCAAAACAGCTGAGGAAAACCTGCCCTGTGCACATTTGCATGAAGTATCCTTTGGGCATATCTTTTCAGTTTCTCATATTTTAGAGTAACTGTAAAACAGATGTCACTTAGCAGTAACTAATTCAAATAGCTGGTAGCTAGCAGGGGGAGTCATTCTTTGAATTAGCCATTATAATGGCTTCAACACAAAGACAGATAAATTGGGAGTTTCTTCATCAGCCACCTGCTCAGGTAAGCTTTGAGACAAATATTTGTAGTATCATGAAAGGTCATGGAGATGGCTATGGACAGTAGTTTAAATCTGTCACCCACCCATACCTCATAATACAGATATTTACAGCAAGTAAAAGTAAATGCCTACTTCTGATTTAGTGTATTAGGTAACAGAAGCTTTAAATTGCTTACCACACCTCCTTGTGCAACTGAAGCCACATTGTTAAAAAATTATGTGTCCCAAGTAAACCGGGGAATGGTATACAGTGAAGGCTTTTTACATGAGCTTCTGTGGAGTTATGCAATTTGAAAAGAGGGAGAAATTATCAAGATGCTGTTACGGGATGTTGGGAACATGTCCACCTGCTCCAGCCCAGGGCTTCTCCCTGCCCGGCTGCTGGACCCAACACAGCGCTGCAGGACCTGGGGCCTCTGTCTGAGATGTGGGATGTGGCTGCTGCTTTCCTCGTTGCAGGTTCAGGGGGTGACAAAGCTGTGTAGCAACTTTCCAACTGGTCCAGCTCGATGCTTGCTGCTCACATACAGCACTTACAGACTCATCCCAGCTGGTCCAGCTTGTTGTTAACTAGTGAGTACACACACAGACACCACACACACATTAGGACTGGGGAAGATACAGATGCTCGCCCCCAGCACAGCGGCTGTGACCCACGGTCCTGCTCCAGCCACCAGCACAGAGCCCCTCGCTCGCCTCACTCCTGCTGGTCCCCCACAGTAGCTGGGTTTTGGGACACACACTGTTCCCACCCCGTGGCTGGAGGTTAAAGACCACCCCCAGTCTCTCCAGTAGCTGACGCTGAGACCCCACTCACTGCCGGAGCTGACACCGCGGGCTGGCGCACACACATGTGGTCTGACTCCAGGAGTTGGCACCCCATATCCTCACACACAGCGGTCTTACCAGTAGCTGGCACTTGGCATTTTCAGTGCACACGCAGAACAGAAAGTGAGATTACTCAGCTAGTTAAGAAAAGATTTAGTACAAAGATAAAAGATGGAAGAGGGTGTGGTGGTCAGGCGTAGGGCTCAGCTAAACATGTGTACTGACCAGACCCGTTTTACACACAACCAGCTCCTTTTATAACTTTTCTGCCTACTCCTGCATTGTTCTCCTCTGCTCCCCTTCCCCTGCATGTCCCCCATGGGTTTGTACAGCTCTGTCAATTCCTGCACCCCTTCCTGTCATGGTTTACAGTCTTATCCCTCGCAAAGTCCAGGTTGCCCTTCCTGGAAGTGGCATCTGTAGTTTCTTGATAGCCCATCGACTCATGTGACTGGTGAGGTTTGTTTCTTGTCATTTTCTCCACATTTGTTTTGTGAGGTCTGTGTCTCCACATACTTTGTCTCTGGCTTCCTCCTTATTATCCCTTGTTGCATTTAAAAAGGTCCTTGTCTAGATACCATGAAAGGAGCAGACAATCTCCTCCCACATACCCTTACAGATTCCTCCTTGAATGGAGAAAAAGTACTGATGTACCCTGCTCTATAAAGAATTTAATTCATTATGAGAACAAAAAAAAGAAAGAAAAAAAAAAAGAAAAATATATTCATTTATTTTCCTACTGTAATTCTCTAAAATACCTCCTTAGCAGTGATACTTCCCACTTTCTCTGCCAGATTTAGACTTTACCTATCAAAAAAACCATGTTGAATATCTTCTGTTATGCTGAATAACTTTGAAAATATTCAATTATTACTGCTTACAGTGTGAATACAGAATAGATACATTTTCTTTGGGGTCTGGGGGTGGGCAAGACAGTTTTCCAGTACAATCTTCGCAATGGTATAAATGACCCCTCAGCATGTTATAAATGCAGGCAATTATTTGTGTTTAATTATTTTCCCTTTTGCCCGAACAAGCGTGTGTCCTTTATTTTGCTCTCCTTGTTAGTACAGGGTGTTGTTTCAGAGTTTGTTTCCATCACTTGAAGGTACTGTGGCAAAACAAGTCAAGCCAATTAAGATTAAAGGAGGATCTTTACATCAACCAAGTCTGCTACCTTTTTGATCGGACTTGTGGTCATGCTACTACACAAGCATAAGTTTCTCCCAGTCCCAGTGATCCAACATCAGGCAGCAGATTTCTAGCTTCTCTGGTACATTACCTGAAAACTGTGCATCTGCAGAATCAAAGTTAATCCATACATGGAGTGGAAAAAACCTGTTAAATAGAGAAAATAGTGAAGACAAAAGGGCTCCCTGTTGCACAAAGCAAATGTGTTTATTACATATGGAATTCTGTTATTTTGTATGCTTTGCAAGCTTACCCACTGGAAACGGGTTGGGGGGGAGACAGAGAGAGAGCTTGTGGCAGTTTGCTTATTTCTACAGGGAATGACAAAAATTAATAGTTAACATGCTGCTGTAATTTCTGTATATTTCCTACTACACCTTCATCTCTCACCAACTAGCAAATTTACAGTAAAAATACCGAAACCTGACAACTGCTTCCACTTTAAAGAGAAGGTCTATGTCCTAGCTAAAGGACCTGAGCACCCTATCAACAATTGTGAATGCTACAATTTCCATTAAACTCTGCAGGAGTAGAACTGGGAACATTCAATCAGTTTGCTCTGTGATACTTGCTTTACGTCAGGAATCAGTACTAAGCAGGCAGCTATATTCAAGAAATAGAATATAAAGGAGGTTCAGATTGGAGTTACTAATTTCTTTATCACACCCGTGGGAAATAAATTTTAAATCCTTTCTTGTGTTACACACAATATATAAATGCAGAAGCACACAAGTTTTCTCAGAAATCAAAATCAGCTTGGCGTAATACTATCATAGTATCATAGTTGCACCTCAAATAACCTAGATAATAATAAAAAAAAAGTTTGTAGGGAGAGATAACAAACCAATTTCAATAGCTGAGAAATAAAAAGAAAAAAGTTAAAAGATGGGAACTTTTGAGAAGGAATTGACTATGTATCTGCAAAATGCAGGAAAAAAACAGTTCTGCTGGTAGATGAACCTTAACTACAGCAAGGCACTTACATACCAGAGTATCCTCTCTGTGGGAACCATCTGTGACACTTAAAAATTCATATTCTAGCTTATTCCTCACAAGCATACCCATGTAGATAAGCCCTGAGGTTACTTTAACAAAGCCAGAGTAAATTCTCTGTTTAGAAAAAGGCCTAAAGCATACAAATGAAAGACCAGATTTTCAAGTATCCAGCTGCTCCTGTTGTAAACAACAAATGCTGGTTTTTTCCAAATCCAGACAATGAGAATTGCAAAGGCTCCCAATAACTTTGTGTTCTATCAGCAGTGGCTGGTCTCATCTGATCTACACTAATCTTAACAAATATGTCCTTTTCACTTGCTTTTGCAGTATGAAATTAGGAAATTTTTTGTAAAATGTCCCAAGGCCATGGAACTATGAAAACCGAACAACATTAATCATATTTGGAAAAAATAGTATTCTTTCTTTAAAATGAAAAGAGTAGGAAATATTGTCAAACACTAAACAAAGAATACTTTATTTGCAGTGCACTATGTTTAACTGAGCAGGTAACAACTATGATAATTTCCATCTGACATCATTGAAGAAAACTACTTAGTGCAGATAGATATATTGGATATGAAAATGAGGGATAAGAAAAATCGCCTGAGGTGGGGTTTTCTCTAAATTTGTTCAAGTTTTTGCTATAAACAGCTGCAGAAGAAATTATCAAAAAGGCTTATAGAAGAGTTATTACAACCGTTTCTGCTCCTATATTAAATAGAAGTACGGTGCAGAGAGTTGGATACAGAAAGCTTGGTGGAAAAATTTTAGGAAGTCTCACTAATGAAAGGAGCACATGTTTAGTTTCCAAGAATCAAGCAAAACCTTACACAGTGTAAATGGCTCTAATTTCTGCTAGAAGAGAGAAAGGAGACTGGCAAAGTCAGAGCAGATGTCAGCTGTCTTTTCTTTTGCCTTTAAAACTGTCTAGCAGGTGCCTGATGACAGCAGATATTTTATTCCTCCCAACAAAAAATTTTTGAATAACCCTTTTGCATCAGATATCAAGCCTCAGGCCATGTATCAAGTAGAACATTTGTTCAAGGCAATATGCATGCAGTCTAGGTTACTAATGCCCTGACCAGCCGCAGCTTTAACCCATTTGAAAGTACTTCTCTCAATCAGAAGATCTCCTGCCTTTAGGTGATAACAGATTTTTGTCCTGCATATTCTTATTGCTTTAGTACAAGTAACCTGAAAGTTCTTGCTTTGCGCTTCTGAACCATCAGCCTTATTGCATTACTTGACTTGTGACTCAATACCATGCTATCTGACAGTTTTGCTATGTATCTAATTGGACATTAACTGTAACAACCTAACTACTGAAGTCTAAAAAAATCTAACTACTAGAGAAAGTTAGACCTCTAATAGAAATGTCACCTGGCAAATATAGAGCAAACACAGCACATAAATTTTAAAAGTTATTTAAATTGTGAGTCTCAGTGTCTAATTATCCACTGTGAAACTGAAGTGCAGGACAAGAGAATTCAATTATATCAAAATAAATGTGATTTCTAGTAGAATGCTAATGACCACTCTGTTTCTTGACAGCACACTCTGACAGCGCCGTACACTCACAACTTCATGTTAATGAACCAGTGTTTATTGCCAGTGTCCTATGGCAGCATTCTTGTTAAGTGTTATGCCTAAAAATAAAATTAAGGTTTCATTGAACAAAAGAGAATTTAGTGAGACTAGCCATTTGTCCTAATGTTGTCTAATCTAATCTAATCTAATCTAGTCTAACCCAGGGTAAATGATAAATTAATCATATTCTAAGTGGTGTGGAGGTACTCTGGTTAATTAATTTTTTGTTTGTTTAGGCAGTTAAAAAGAAGTTACAAATTAGCTTGATGATAAGCAGCATGCTTTTCAGTACTGTACTTCTGAAATTCAAACTGATAACTATTTTTTGACTAGCTCCATATGGATTTTCTTCTGCAAAATGGATGGTCATGAAAATCAGAAGAGTCTGCAGAAGAAAGAATTACAGAACATCGGATCATTGGTACTTTAAATCTTTCTAGTGCTGGTGAGCAGGTAAGCAACTCTGGCAATATGAGTGTTAATATAATCTGAAATATTAACACATTCCAGAGGGTGTTATTATTCACTGGTTTCTGATTACAAATCGGCACCATATAGATGCAAAAACCTACCATAAAATTTAATTCCGAACCAAATGTCTCTGTCTTTCTAAACTACACCAGTCCACCCTGGGCCACTCCTTCTAAAAGCTGTAGATAAGTGTGTTGGTGAAAACACAGAAATAATATTTTTCACTGTAGCCACATCAACTGACACTGTGGAGGGGGTATGCTTTTCCTTATCAAAGATGTGATCCTCAGTTATGACATTTACTGTCACAGAATGCTAAGGTTGAAATGGAAACCTGATCATCTAGTTTATCTCTTTGCATAAGGCAAACTCAGCAATATTGATTTAATTCATGACTGATGTTTGTCCAAGTTACAGCTAGAGAAACTCCATATCATCCTCAGACCGTTTATCTGACTGCTTTATTATCTACCATTATGAAATCTGTCCTAATGCACAATTTAAATCTCTCTCTCTGGTTTTCTACAGCTGATAATTCTTATCCTATCCTTCACATGCATGGACGACAGACAATTTCTTCTCTGCTTGAGGCAATTGGTCTTTTGGTCAATGAAGTATCTATGTATTCAGTCTTCTTTAGATGCAAAACAAAGTTTTCAGTTTTTCCTTCTAGGACGTATTTACTGTACTTCTGAAAATTATTCTTATCCCCTGGATTCTCTTATTTGTTTTTTAATTTTCTTGGACAGCAACACCTAAAATTGGGTGCTTTCTGTTGTACAGCAGTTTACTAATAAAGCTGCTTCCACTTAGATGTAACACAATGACATATTCCAGCTTTCTGTATGAAAGATGAGCCTCTTCCATGGCACGTTTTTTTCATACAGGAATAAGGGTACAAGGATACTAATAGGCGCCCAGTGTGACTGAGATTTACTAAGGAAAATAGGAAGAGAAGAGAAGCTGATAATGAGAATCATTTGATTTTTCCTTTAAAAAGTGAGGACTTCCTCATGAGCACAGCAAGTTGAATGGAAAGTGTTATTTTTTCAGGCAAGTTAAACAATATTAGGACAATACGATTTCTTTTTTTAAATACAGCCCTAAGCATACTTCCATTCATTCTAAGAGGACGCTTGTCTTCTGGAAAAGGGAAGTAATGGAACCTAAGGAACGAAGACTTTAGAAAAAGAATCACTTCGTGGCAGATTGCAGACAAAAAATCTCATTGCAGATAAAAGTAAGCAACTGTACTCATAATAATGGTAAACAACTATACTGCACATTAGTTTCATGGAAAATTAGAGAAAATTTCATATTATTTCAATACTTTATTGTTTTCTGCCTACAATTTTACTTAGAGTTAACAATGGCTAGGGTAGAGAGAGGGGGAATATTTGGAGGATTGCACTGTTCTGTTTTAAATAACAGTTGCAGTGAAAGTACCAAATGTTTCCAATAGTCTACTAGCTTTCTCAATATCAAGTAGCAGCTAATATGAATATAATTTCTGTAATTAAGTTTGCACACAGCAAAAGTGTTAAATTTAATACATGTATTGCAATTTGGACTATGAAAATTTTGGTGCCACATTACCAGGACACCTGAAATAGATTATAAAAACTTTTTTTTTTAAAATTGTTAAGGCTATGGATTGGATATTAATTGATATTTTACTTTGGTCATTAACTGTTTTATGGAAAATTAGAGTGTGCTACAATAAATCAATACAAACAAAATATAATTAGAATTGATACTCAGATTTTTCCCCCCAATATCAGAAAGCTGAACTGAGGTTTGAATATTAAAAAAGAATGCAGTGAGAGATCCTAAATATTATTTTCTTGTCAGTAATAGAGAGCCCAGGTGAAATATATTGACTGTGTTCAAATTAGTACTGTGGCTGAAATGATTCACTTAGATCTCATTAGGTATGGAAAAATGGTCATCAATATTTTGGCAATTAAGCCAAGTGTAATAAGGTGGCACGATTCACTTCTTTTGGATCCGGCCTCCGTAAACACTGTCAGAAACCCACAACACTGAAACCTTAGAAGGTAACTTCATAGTTATATCTTCCTCCAGCTGCCTGTTTGGAGGAATATCAGCTGATATTTGTGTCCTAATGATACTG
>KZ506368.1:0-38662 GCA_002844005.1 Limosa lapponica baueri | reverse complement strand
CGCTCTAGTGGCTGAGATCATAAGGGGGTTTTTATTGTGTGTGTATGGTTGGACTCGGTGATCTCAGAGGTCTTTTTTTTTTTTTACTCAAATGTGAACTGGGGATAAATTAGAAGATGAGCCCTGATAGAAACTAAGAAATAAAATGCTAGCTGATGGGTGAAGCTTTTATCCACCTAAGTAGAAACTGAAGGAGCCATTGGATTTATTTAGGTTTAAGTTCTGTGCAACACTCAATTCATTTGCCTAAGCAAACAAAGGAATGCAGCTTGGCATTATTGCAAAGGACTGTAACTACAGACGAATTCTGAACTCTTCACCAATATTTGTTTAAGAAGTTATGCAATGACTCAAACAAAATTTAAAGGAAAAATTTCATTTTCAGGCAGAATTTTGAGCAGTATGACCTACACGAGTGAAAACATTAGCTGCAGAGGCTCAGGACACAGAATAATTTTCTGTAACTGATAGCTTTCTCCTCTCACTCCTGCTCTTTTCTACAAATCACAGCAGCCACTCTGCAAGACAATAGCACAGTAAGGTGTTACCTTTAGATGTCAAGTGCATCTATGAGAAAATATGAACATGAACCACACTGCTCATGTATCCTTCAGGAAATATTTCAGTAAAGATTCAGCAAAACAGTGATTTGGTTGCCCCTGCAATGTGATGTAAATCAGTTTGTTCAAATTCTGCCATTCTCTATCCATGCTGTAAAACAGTTTCTTAGTTTTATTAGGAAAATCAAATGCATTTCAAAATCATGGTAGCCATTGTGTTATGTTTGGACTGAATAAATATTATTTTTTCCTCTAATTTAAGGTTTAAATAAATATGAAATATAACTGTTGCAAAACTAAGTGACCTTATTAGAAGCTATAACGCCACCAACGTCACTGAAAGCCTAATCACATCAAGACGTTTTTATAAATTTAGCAGAATACCAGAATAAGAATGCATTAGGCATCTGAATTAGCGTGAGGACTGTAACAAAAGATAGTAAAAGAGCAGGACAATAACAGGATAGTCAACTAAAAGCAAGAAAGAGGTGAGGCACAAAACCTGACAGCACTCTCAGTATTCTGAGAAGAGAAGCAGTTGAGCTTCTGCAAGCTCGCATTCATCTGAAAGCCAGTCTAGAGAATGCTTACAGAGGTAGACTTTATAGTGTAAATGGAATTCTAGCTAAGAAGATCTGCAAAGCCTACTGTTTTGTGCATTTACATGGGTATTTGTTAATCTTAATGGAATACAGCCAATTAAACTTTATTGTCTCATAAACCTCCAAGCCTATCCCCCTTTTGTGAGTTCCTTATACTGCTTTCACAACTATTGCAAATATGCCATTTACAGTGGTCCATGAGAAGGAAATTCAAATTATATATTGCCTTATGTAAGTAGGTAATTACACATTATTGATTAATCACCTAATTATGCTTCCTTTGTTTATAAGGGAATTAGCCCAACTGTGTATGGATTCACTGCTCTGAAGAAATATGCAGATTATATCCACATGCTTTAATTATTTCCTTCCAATCCTGATGCCAATCTGTGAGTAAATGTTTAATGCTAGAAGCATTTACCCGTATAAAGCCGGCTTTGTATCCATTAATATGTAAGAAACCAATTATTGTTTATGTACCTTCTTCAGGATTGTTTTTCTTTTCAGTCGAGTTTTATCTTGAAAACACTACTCATCTAATTTATATTCAGTTTTGCTCTTCATCTTAATTTTACACTACGACTTAGTGCCAAACTGAGCAATGTCATCCAAAAGCGAAATCTGGCCCATCATTATTTGTGTCCTGAAATCTCCAAAAAGTGGCTTATACTTAGGTATTTGGGGTTTATCTGCATTTATTCAGGGTGCTTTAAGTACTTTTCCAAGAAAGAGTCTCATGGAGAGTGGACTTAGCCTATTCCATTTAAAACAATGATCTCAGTCTCCCCATGGGAAGATGGACCATGGCTCTCTTTCCTGCTCCATCTCCCCACTACACACCCATATGTCCACAACTTGAGCTACAGATTAATTTAATTATTCCAGCTAACAAAAATCTTAGTTGAAGATAGGATGCTTTACCTGATCTGTATGCAATTCTTCATATGACCCAAAGCCTGTGACTATTAAACACTTGACTGCAATGCAAAGGCCATTAACCATCTAAATAGAAGAAATGTGGCAAATCTCTTAATGGGTCTGAAATAAGGGTCAAATTTGTAGTATGACTTGAAATAACAGTTTCA
The DNA here is from genome assembly GCA_002844005.1 of Limosa lapponica baueri. NCBI lineage: Eukaryota > Metazoa > Chordata > Aves > Charadriiformes > Scolopacidae > Limosa > Limosa lapponica. The sequence continues at coordinate 36,415 of KZ506368.1, read as the reverse complement.
TTTATTTCAGAAAAATAACTTAGGAGCTGTAATTATTTCTTTTCAAAAATCTCATTTTATATTTCATAAAATGTTAGGTTTTGAAAATTGTTTACTTGGTAGTGATTAGCAGAACTGTAATTTTCATCTACTGCTTATTATTCATGAGGATTAGATATCAAACAGCTATGTAAAAAAGTAAGATACAGTGGTTATGGTTCTGAAAAAGTAACCATGGCAAAGGATAGATGTTGCTAGACAGTGTCCCAATTTTTGCAGGTAAGATAACCCATGTTCAGACCCTAGTGTGACGTATGCCCAACTGCTGCTGTTGTTGAGAAGCTGGTGAGCTCAAAAACTCAAATGCTGTGAATTTCTGGAGCTCTGTGTACAGAGCATGCTTTTCTCCTTCAAAAGTCACAAAGTTCCAGATGATAATTGCAGATAAAAAGCTATGGCAACAAGGAAAGTTTTTGAAAATCTTTTTAATGTGTATGACAGAGGTAATTTTTACTCCTCAGGATACCCGAGGGATTTGTAAAGTAATCCCCAGATACATGGCACATATGGATTTTACAAGCCAGTCCTGAAAGGTCGTTGTTTTCAACCAAACAATATAAAGCAAGTATACAAATACCAATGGCAAAGATATATGGTGTAGAAAAATAATTCTTACCAGTTTTCCTCAGATTTTTATTATTTGCATATCAATTAATTGCACACATTACCAAGTTCTACTAAATAATCAACTGGCCAAACATCAGTACTTTAACCCAAAATCACAGAATGGTCAGGGTAGGAAGGGACCTTCAGAGATCATCTAGTCCAACCCCCCTGCCAAAGCAGGGTCACCCAGAGCAGGCGGGACAGGAGCACATCCAGGCAGGTTTTGAATATCTCCAGAAAAGGAGGCTCCACAACCTCTCTGAGCAGCCTGTTCCAGTGCTCTGTCACCCTCAAAGTAGTTTTTCCTCATGTTGAGATGGAATTTCCTGTGATCCAGTTTGCGTCCATTGCCCCTTGTCCTGTTGCTGGGCACCACTGAAAAGAGCCTGAGCCCATTCTCTTGACAACCACCCATTAGATATTGATAAGTACTGATGAGATCCCTTCTCAGTCTTCTCTTCTAGAGGCTGAACACACACAGGTCTCTCAGCCTTTCCTCACAAGAGAGTTGCTCCAGTCCCCTGATCATCTTCATAGCCCTCCACTAGATTCTCTACAGTAGTTTCCTGTCTTTCTTGAACTGGGGAGCCCAAAACTGGACACAGTACTCCCGATGTGGCCTCACCAGGGCAGAGTAGAGGAGGAGGATAACCTCCCTCAACCTACTGGCCACACTCTTTTTAATGCACCCCAGAATGCCATTGGCCTTCTTGGCCTCAAAGGCATGTTGCTGGCTCATGTTCAACTTGTTGTCCAGCAGGACTCCCAGGTCCTTCTCCACGGAGCTGCTTTCCATCAGGTCAGCCTCTAATCTGTACTTGTACATGGAGTTATTGCTCCCTAGATGCAAGACCATGAGCTTGCCTTTGTTGAACTTCATTAGCAGTCTTGTCTGAATTAGATCTGGTACTGTATAGATCTCAGAACTGAGAAGATTTCAGTGATTGAAATATATTTTAAAAAATTACATAAAGACCTCAGTTTATATGCCAGTATTAAAAACACACTAGGCTGAAATAGTTAAGACCATTCACATGCCATCTTTCTATACTGCTACACAAATGCAAGTATCACATTACCACTGGCAAGCAGCTAGGCATTTTTACATAAATAAGCAAAAAGTATAGTCTATTGAAGTGAATTACATTTGAAACACCCCAGCAGAGCAATACTTATTTAGATGAAACAAGACAAAGACTTCTGAAGATGGAATTATTTTTATTGCCTTATGATTTAAATCTGTTTTCTGGGTACAGAAATCACCATCACAGTGTGACTTGACAAAAATTAGAGCTCATGTTCATATTTTAAGAATTAATGGAGGTTTCGCCTTTGTACTACAGGTAACCAAAGTGAAGACTATAAATAGGTATACACACAGAGAAATTCCAGATAGTATCAAGGAAACATTTAAGTGCTAGTTCAATCTTGGGACAAGAAACCAAGGTTTCTATGTTTCTTGAGTTTTCATTTCAGTTGAAATGCAACACATTCAGAGCCAAATGTTTTCCAAACAACCCATCATTAGAATATCAAATTTACTGACACAGTAAGCTACTGAGTCCAAACAATTCAGAAAAATTCAATAATTTTATCTGTTTGCAAGACTTACCTACAAGCTTCTTTTTCAAATGATTGATCTTGGGTTATATCCAATGCAGCAGTTCCAAAAGCATTGATGGCTGCTTTCCAGCCTATATTCCCACTTGTTAAAACTTGTTGGATCTACTGTAACATCCTGTTATCGGCTCCCGTGTTCATGAGCAAGGTCTAAACCTATACTCTTTACAAGATGTTCTTTCCTCAGTAACACCCAGGCTAGTTGCAGGTTTTGATAGAATTGTTATTATTCTCTCTCTTTTTGGCTCTCTATTCACAGGGCTGAATCTGTTTCATCACAACATTTGCTGGAAGAAATACATTTCAGAGAATAAGAAAGGACACAAAAGAAAATATTTTTTTCCCAGATCTCTCTTTTTCATAATCAACCAACCTGTTTATAATCGTTGTCCAAAAAGTCTAACCGCTGAGCATGGGAGACTCTGGGTTTTACTGACAGCATAGGCATATATAGCAGAAGAAAACATTTTGGTTTTGTAGTATTAAGACTGATCTGTACATGTCATAAGTTTGAAACATAACGAGTCTACTGTGCATTTGCAGTAAGTTTGGTGGACAAGCCAGAATATTTTCATGTGATAAGTTGACAAATACAAAAACTGTGGGTAATTGTATTGCACATGGTAATTGCAAGACTCATCTATTTCAAAAGATCATGCATTGTTTGAGTTTACATCTTGTGTTTAAGTTCTCACAGGGTTTCTAAGAAGACAAAGCTGATGTAAACGTGTAACAGAAATCCAACAGGCCCGGTGTCTGCAGATACAAACACACAAGCAGTGAAGTCCTGCCATCTGGACCAATAGAGTAACTGTCACTTTTGCCAAAGGGTAAAACAGATTATGAAGATGCTAGTTCATGCTGGTGTAGCAGACATAAAGTCTTCCACAGAGCATTAAAAATTCACATAATTTGCTTTTTCGTTTGGACTTTTGATTGAGCTGAGGGCTATGAAAAGCCCATCGGCATTTAGCTGAAGAAATCCTGAACCAATACAGAGTTGCAGATGCTGAAGAACACAAGTTATTCCAGCTGAGACTGACATTAATTTACATTTAGTCCTTTTCTCCTGGTTGGACCTTTTCCTGATGTCAGAATATGTCAGAACTTTGTATATTTGTTAGGCTACTTATGTCAGGTCAAACAGCAGCCAAGGATCCTTGAACATAAATGTTTACCTATAAAACCAGGGACTTGGCCCAAAATTAAATGAGTCTATGGGGATATTTGCATTGACTTAAATTACAAAATACGGTAGTCGGACACCTTTGTATACACATATAATCTGTAGCAGGTGAAAGTCTTGAGTTACTGCTCCAATTCAGTCAGAAATTTAAAAATATCAAAGGTTTATTTGTTTGTTTCCACAGTGTTGACATAAAATAAGATATTAGATTTCATTCCCTCTCCACAAGTATTTGACAGCCCATTTCTGGGTGGCTACTCATGAAGTTTGGAGGTAGGCTTTGGTCTTTCTGACCAAAATAAATAGTGATTTTTAGTATAGATGATGCGTAACCCGGGCAAAGTGTGTTGTGACACATCCATCATCCATTAAAATTGCTCTTTCAGTAACTTAGAGTGATCATTGGTCTTAGCATCCTGTTTTAAAAACTGCAGCTCCAGGCTTTGATTACTTGAGTTTCTTAAGATCTTGAATTTTATTAAAGTACTTAAATAAATATTCCTTTCTGTGAATTCCCTGTCTTTTCCAGAGATGGAGTGTCCAGTCCAGCTCCTTTTGAAGTCAATAGGAATCTGTTTGGTGAATTTGTTTAGTTTGGGAGCACATCCTGAGAATTCTTTAAACCAAAACTGCATAAGATTTCTAACAGTGTATGATGAGCACAGTAGTGTGGTTCTTTCTCTCCCTCTGTAAAGCTAATTATGACTGTGTATAAAAAAGAAAAAAAGAAATTAAATTATTGTCTAAAAAATCTCTGATATTTGTCCACCCACAGATCCCTACTGAAATCGATAAGAAGTGAGCCAGTACTAGGGTGTTTAAATTCAGTTTTAAGGTCAGATATTATCTGCCTGCTTATGTGTAGCTAAATTATTCTACATAAATTTCACTGAAAGGAAGAGAACAAAGTGTCTGAGACCTGGAACACCATGGTGGTCATTAACACATTAAAATCATTAAGAAGGGGCTTTGTGTTTTAACAATGAACCACAGCCTGACATCAGTAGGCTATGGCCAAGTTAAATAAAACGAGCCTCTCAAACGCATCCACACATTTGCTACTCAAGTCACTACACTAACCTATAGCACTGATAAAGCAAGTTGAAGTCAGTCCATAACCAATAATAGGACTTCCATGCTAAGAAAATGGAGGTACAGGGGCTCAGATGGATGCTTAGATGGGTGACAGCTTACCCAGTTGTCTATCTCTGTGAAAAGGTAAATCCCACAATCAGAAACAAAACACACCCAAGGGGTCTACTTCCACATCAACCATGCCTTGTATGTTTTGAGAGCAATCTTTAAGAATTTACTTCAGAAATGAAGACTAATTTGTTTGGGTTTTGCCTAAACGAAGAGACTTGAATTTGCTTAGCAGCATGGAATATCTTCTTGAAAAACCTCAGTGATTCTTTCACACCAGTTATCACATTTGTTAAGAAGATCCCAGTAATTCTACTGTTGTTTATAAATCATAACAATGTTTGGATGATTGTTCAGAAGTTCTGGAAATTATGTGTCATTTCTATCATCATGGGGAACAACTTGGCGGTGAAAAGGACTCTCCATGCCAAAAAAATAAACATTTATGAGTATGGAAGATAGGTTATACAATTCAAAAAACAAACAAAAAAAACAGCCAAGTGCTAATACTTCACAATTTATAAATGCAAGGTTTTCACAAAGATTGCAAAGCATTATTTTATTTCACGGCTGTCATGGGGTGGCCACTCTAGATCTCTTAAAATAATTGATTTTGCATCTCAGGAATGGAAAAATAAATTTAAAGCAGATTAACTTGTATTTAAAGATTCATTGTTACTTGCCAGAACTTGAAATGAGGAAACTTATTCTGATCTGGGTTCAGCTCAGCTGGTTAAAAATCTTTTAAATGTGTTCATTTTTACGTACTTCAGTAAAATTGAAGGAGAAGGAGAATTTGATTCACTTCTCATAGAGAAACTAGCAGTTTTTGAACAGAATACTTGTTGAAGCCCAGACAGAGGTAGATATCACATCTCCCAGAATGGTCTCTGGATATGGGGCTGTTCTTACATTCAGCATAAAGCAACAGAGCACTAAAAGGAGAGATGAGAGGTGTGAAAGTCTGAATATACAGAAAGTAGCTTTTAGTAAGTGAAACCTGGGGGTGGGGAGAAGGCTCTGTTCTCCAGGGATCTTGGACTGAGGAAATTAACTTTTTCTTCCTTATCATTGGAGAATGCATTAACCACCAGGCTCTTGGATCAAAAAGGAACCTCATTCTCTCACTACAATTTATTCTATCAACTTTCATGCTTCATTTTCCTAAATTTTAACATAAGAATGCTCCTAATATATTTTCATGATTTCCAAGATGGTTAGTAATTTTTATTTTTCTAGCCAAAAAACATTCAGAAGCAGATTTGCACAGCCTTTCAGATGTTCCAGAACTGTTGAGTCCTTTGATAAATAAATAATTTCATAGGAACAGGAAGAGCTAGATAAAACAAATTCTTGTGTATTGTCTCCGAGCTGCTGCCTACAAATATTTGAGCACATATTTAACAGGAGTAGTGTGACTAATTCCATTTATATCAATGAAATTATACACTGTAGAAAAGTTGAGCATAGAGTGAATAAATATGCAACCAAACTCAGAGATCTCCAGAGAAAGTATTATTTTGCAGTCAGAAACCTGAACTGCTTTCCTCAAAGCTTGAGGAAAGAAAAGAAGCAAAGAGAATCCAATTCATTTCTTAATCTTGTAAAACTTCCTCTTCTTGCACCTTGTCCTCACAAGTGTTCCTACTCCAGGAACACCCCTGCACAGAGAAACCTTCAATCATTGAGATGCTCTGCTTGAAGTTTTGAATTTTGGAAAGGGGATGGATGAAGGAGTCTGCGGCAGCAATGACTTGTAGCATTTCTCCTTAAAAGCCAGATCCACACAGGCACCTAACCAGCTGATTTATCTCATGAATATAAAATTTTGAATCAATTTTGAATGCCAAAGCTTTTCTAGCCCAGCAGACATTTATTAATTTAGCATGTAAGGCATCTACATCTAAATTGCATGCACACAGGTGTTTTCTTAACAATATCCAATTGCTTTCCATACCACTAGAAGGAGACGGTACAGTACAAAAGGGTTTGAAGGGACAGGTGTCCTGCTCTCTGTAATATCGGTGTAAAAGGACAGAAAAGAACGTATCTAAGAAAAGTAATTAAAAAAAAAATGATGTCATATTGAATTGAACTCATACCAGATACATAGATGACCAGATCACCCATCTACTAACTCATATCTAGGGATATTGAGATAGCAGCCATAGTAATCCACTTTTTTGGATGGACGCAACTGGGAGCATGAACTGGTTTTATGGAATTGATAAGACAGCCACAGAGAAGAGATAAAGACATATTACCATTTCTATTTGGTGTTACCTACACCCAAACCACTGTGTGACAAAACTGTATGGGATTATTGGAAACAGTCAGTCATCAGCAATGATTGTGTATATCTACACTGGTACCTTAATGGACACCCGTACCAGGTCAAGCATATAAGAAGGACAGGCCTTGTGTCTTGTTGAAACACAATGCAGATAAGTACGTTTAAAACAGAAGCATAACTGGCAAAATATGCATAAGATAGTTGAAGTCTGGCTCTGCAGCTGACACTCAGACACAGGGACTGAAGCATTCCTGTTTACTCCCTTGAATCACTCAGCACTAGTTTTCTCAACTTTAAATGGAAAAATCACTCAAATGCCCAGAGTTTGTGATCTGTGATAATTTTTCGTTTCCAACAAGACAATTCCTTTAGTCAAATAAAAAGTAAAGGACATATTCCAGACTATTGAAGAAAAATAGGTGCCTGGATTGCAATGGAGACATTATCTGTGCTTGAACAGCTCCAAACTCTGTCCAGAAGTTTCAGGGAGAAGAAATAGTAGTGCTGAATGTACAGTAGTTGGATGAATTTATTTAAGACACCATTTACAGTCGAGACAGACTAAGAAAAAGACATACAGAGACAAAATATTACCAACAATATTGTGATATAGCTTAAAGAAGACTTTATTGAGTGGTTTAGGTTTGATTGGTCATACAGAAAAATCTTTTAAGCAAAGGAAGAAAGATATTCATACTTCCCCAAATATACCCCCAATACACCACCCAGCATTACACTGAAAATATTCCAAGATTTTTCATGGTATTTGAATACCTTTTTTTTAAAACAATAATTAAAATGCAGCATAATATGTGAGCAAAGAAATAAAGAATGCATTGCAAAAGGTTTTGTTCTTAAACAGCATCCTCCAGAGGTAGTAACACAAAAGGCTTTGTATCAAGAGAGTCTGTCATGAACTGAAGACAAAAGGAAAACTTCAAGGCTAGATCTGGAAAAGAGGAAATAATTCAGACTGGGACAGATTTATCTGCAAAGAGTTAATGCATTCAGACCATACTCTGTAATATGCTAAACTTCAAGGCTGCTCTCAAAATCAGTGCAAGTTCATGTTGCCCCATAGCCTCCTAGGCTGAATAACTCATAGCTTTTGGACAATGGACAATTATGATAGCTAAGAGATTATTGGTTTCAGTCTATTGATTTTTCCTTATAATTTTCAAATACTTAGCTTGGCCCTCTCCTGGATGACACCAAGGCTTGGGGCTTTGTAACAACACTAGCCCTGATTTGGCTGATCTGATCCAAATCCAAGAAAATTCCAGGTGAGAGATAAGAAATGAAGCTGAATGCCATCTCTTATGAGACATATAGAGGAATATCTGAATCAAGAGGTCTTGGTACTCAAATCAAGCTTCTTGAATATTTGAATGTCTGATAGGTGAAAAACTCTGCAATTTTCTAGAAGAGTATATTTGCTGTAAGCCATTTTTGCAGCATGTTCCATAGCAGGACTTTCACAGCTCCGTGACAACCCATGTCATCCCACATTGAAACCATCCTCCCACTTCCCCCATGCATTTTTGGGTGCCTGGGACAGCCCACTGGACCTGACTCATCTTCAAGTTAAGGTCTTTTCTATGGAGATCTTTTGTCCTACTTTGCAGCTAGATAGAAAAACTTAAAAAACCTGACACCTGAATAAGGAACAAACGAGCATCTGCATTCCCAAATAACTTCTGGGCTGACCTCAGTGCACATGAACTCAGAAAAGGTGATCATTCAATTCCTCTTTGTCTAAAATCTGCTGTGGTCAGGGCCCTGACAGCTCATCCTGTAGGCTTGCGCCAGGCATTTGTTACAGAGTGAAGCAAAGGGAAGGACGCATTGTTTCTGACAAAGAGCCCAGAGGTCGTTAGGTAGCACAGAAAAAGACATAACGAGGTCCCTGCAAAGGATGTAACATTTCTGTCTAACCTGGTGGAGACAGATAAGACCTTCAGCTCCAGTCAGGTTACTGTATTGACTCACACTGAGAATCTAAGTGTTTACAAGCAAAACCACTTCCTTTTGCCTTGGTCTGTAGATTTATTATTATAACTGAAAGCCACTCAATGACTGATTTTTATCAATGACCAGTTGCAGTTCATGAAACACAGGAAGAAAGCTTTGTTCCTCTTCTCAGCAACAGCAAACTGATCCAGCATTGAAGGGTCTCTGTACACAAGCTATGCAGACTGGCCTCACTGAAGCAGAGGGAAAAAATGCTATTCCTCCCTGCCAGAGAGTGGAACAGATTACTGAAAGCAAACATTTGCAGGCTATTTCACAGAGCATAGGATCAGTTATAAAGATCAAAAACCAGGAGTATGCACAGAGACAGACAGCAGTACCGGTGGCTTGGAGGGGAGGCAGAAATAGTTTAGGTGTAACAAATTAAAAAGCTACTGAAACAAAAGCTCAAAAATGGGTAAGGGATTCATGGTAACAATTATAAACCATGTAAGGAAAATGTAAATAGCAGCATGCAGAAAGTAATATTAGAAATAAATGCATATTGAAAGAGTCACAAAGGGAAAAATGTTACAGAATAGAAAATTCTCTCCTGGAATTACAGAAAGACTGTCTACATTATATTGCAAAAATAAGCATTAATATCCCCAGCAAGCTAGACAGAACCACTGTTTTGTCTTCCTCCATGCTCTTCTTATCGTCCTTTATACTCTTCGCAGGTGGCATTTTTCCATAATAAAATTGGGGTTTGGAGTTCTGGGGTTTTTTTGAGTTTCTGGGGTTTTGGGGGCTTTGTTTTGAAATAATTAATGGAAATATTTGAAGGTAAAAGACAACTTTAAAAATTAAGAAGGGGAAGAAGTTAATCATTTGGTACGTATCATCTTTATTTTAGAGATGGGAAAACAGAGGCATAGAGAGGTAAAAAAGTGTCTGCAGTACTACATTGAGTCGGTGGAATAAACTGGAAAAAATATTACCTGTTAAGTTTTTGAAGGCAAATGGGGAGGCTGAACCAGAAGCCTTTCAGAAGCAGATTTTTTTTCTGGACTTATCATTTCTTAGGACATATAATGTTAAATAGTTTCTCCATTAATTCAGTTGCACTTCCATTTGGAGTCCCTTTCTGAAAAATAGGAATCTTAGCAACGAAAGAGTCTCTCTACTTTGTAAAAGCCTTTTGCAAGTTAAAGAACTAAGGCTGTCCATCTGGATGCTTGCTTTAAAAACTGACATTGAAAAGATAGTATTAGGCTGTCCAGCCCTATCCTTTACAGACACCTATTATTTGCCATAAATCTAGTAGCTTGTAAATTTGAGGTTATACTGTCCTAAACCACAGTTTCCTGAAGTTTCCTTTGGACCATTATTCTATAGACAATGAGACATAACATTAAAAATGCATAGTACACCTTGCCCAAATTATCTCATTGTTGTGGCATTACAGAAAACATGAGATGTGCATTTGGAAAGTAACTTACTTCCTTCTCCTAATACACATATGCTTAACTCCTTTGTAAGTTTGTTTGCTTGAAATAAGGGGATTTCTCCAGAAGCACAAGCAGTATTCTGGATGCAGTATTCTGGAGAGATCTGGACTCATTTTTCTCCTGCTCCTGAAAGAAAATCTTATGTTTTGCAGCTCCATATTCCACTAGATGTGTTAAAGCAAACAAACAACATAAACCTGAAAGCAGTACCATATATCACTGCCAGCTGATGGATTGATTTTTGAATGCACAGAGTTGAGCTAGCATCCCAGTCCTACTGAAAGTCAATGAGCACTGACGGCCAAATTCTGGTCTGAGTATTTCCTCCAAATTGCACACAATTACCACTTTCTAGGTTTTTCTTTCTATTGCTGGAGTATAGTATCAGCAATATTTTTTTTCCCAAGATACATTTGTTTGTATTTTCAAGCCTAGAATCTCATTTAGTCTTCCATTCAGATATCTTATTTCATTAAGTTGACTTCTTATTATTTCTTTATCTTTATTGATGTTTGTAAGTTTTCCCAATTTATTATGTCCTGTGAATTTCATTAGCATTTTGTTTGCCTCAAGTGAGAAAATAAGCTTGTGTACATGCATGGTATTTCTCATCTTATGTCAGTGCAGCTACAGTGATGCACACCGGCAGAGGTTCTATCTGCCTGTCCCTAGAAGATTGTTAACTGAAACCAGATATGAGCAATTGACTGCTGTATCCAGTGCACAGAATCCCTACAATTATACCCTGATCATAATCCTTCAAATCCAGCTGTTAGTCCCTATAAAATGCTCATACACCATCTCCTCAGAATTACAGGGAATTAGTATTTTCTGCAAGAAATCTTCATTTAGGTTAAATGGATACAGTTGTGATGTGTTTCAGTGAAGCTGTACCAGTAGACAGTCAGTTTGGTCAGTCAAATACTGTTCTAAACGGTATGCATCAGTGAATCATCTCAAAGGGTTCACTGGTTTTAAGAATATGAGTCTTTTGATATAGAGAAATATAGAACTGTAGGGGTCAAAAATGAAGATTATTTTATACATGAAATAAATGCGCAGTTGAATCTGGATTGAAAACAATATCTGTCCCTTAAAACATTTTCAATCTAGATCTCAAGTTATTTTCCATGAAAATGTTAACAGACTTCAAAATGAGCAAATAGAAAATTGTGGTAATACTTATGGTCTTAATATTTATTAAAACCAGTATTATTGTCTCTAGATTATGAATATCAGACAAATAGTTAAAGAGCTGGTATATGAATATTCTTAAATTCCACAGCTTGAAGGCTTTAGTAATCTTTTTGTTCATGAGATAAAACCCATTTGCTTCGTCAGTTAGCCACAGTGAACAACTAAGCAACAACAAAACAGAAGCTGGCTTTCACATAAAGTTGGAAAAAAAAAAAACAACAAAATTCTAGGTGTTAAACCTACTTACATTGACTAACATATAATAAACTGAGCCAGCATATTTTCTGTTTCAGTAATTGCCATAAGGACTGCTAAAACTGTTCTCAGATTTGCACCTTGAGAAGCATCCCATCTGATTCTACAAAATTTGTTTGTTTTAGTTTCCCCCATAAGTCAGTAAGATTCTGCCCCTCCCCTCCCCCGCGATCAAAAAAACATAATGCAGAATTCAAGTACATATTTTACATACAGAAAAAAAGACTGCAGAATGCTGGAATTTAATGTGAATCAGAGGGCAATCATGTGTCACAGGTGTTGCTAGGAGAGATTCTGTTCTCTTTAAAGGCAAATTATGGAATACACAATGAGATTGTAAGTCTACTTACCAGACAGAAGAGAAATTAAAGCTGTGAGTCCCAAAGAGTCACTTTGAGACTGTGGTTTCCTCTCTGCCAAAGTGGGTAGAAAGACATATGGTCAATATGTTCTACAGAAAGTAAACAAAACAATGAGTGTTTTAAGGGAGAGGAGGATCACAGAGAAATGTATTTGTGAACACCGGTTTCATCCCTTGTGTTTCTTCAACCCTCAAAGAGACTCCTTGGTCTCAATATATCAATCTTGAAAAGACTTCCTGGGATATAAAAAAAGTAAGGCTTCAGATTACTGTTACTGCAGCTGTGTGGGTTAGTCATGGAGAGTGAAAGACCTTAGCATCAAGAAACGTCAGTTGTTCCCTGCTTCAAGAAACAGTGGTCAGGAAGGACATTTCACTGTAGTTCTCCTGGTATCCAGAAAGTCAACTGACACTGGGAGCAGAGGAAGAGCTCTGGAGATAAAGAGAAAGGGAAGGTGGAAGGGGAATGCTATGCGCAAAGTTCAGCAATTGCTACTGGGCCCATACAAACCAGAATTATGGTGTATGCTATTCAGCACATCCCCTGACGACTTACCTATGATCTAAAGGACAATGTACTTACTGCTACAATAGACTAACCCAATTACTTATATGTAAGGTAGGCTAAGCTTTACCTCTTATCTTGCATATTTGCAAATAACAATCTCTCTCTGCCAGGCTTTATTTCCAACTCCAAGGCTACAGTCTTTTTTTTTAATCACACACAGGGAGTTTATTTCATTCAAGATATTCAAGATACTCTTATTTGGTCATCAAGGGTTACATGATGGGGAAAAAAATAAATTGGGAAAGTTCAGGAAATCCAATTGTCTCACATGTAGTCCTGCCTCATACCAGCACATCCAGATGGCAGGTTCTGAGAACATGAACAAGTTGTACATTAACACTGAACTTAAACCAATTTGATTTTCATTTGTGCTTGATAGACAGCTTTCAAGCCCTCAAAGAGCCATGCAGGCTCACAAGCATCCTCTTGGGCTCCTACACTGTTCAATACTTTTTCTATTCAGTTAGGATTTGCTTCTATAAAATCTCAACCTTAAAATATTGACAATATTTTTCAGAGCAAACCAAATTTACATTTAAATCTGATGGTTGAAATATGAGACAGGGAGGGATGAGCCACATCCTGCTTCCTTTGGGTACATTTACAAAGTCTTGCAGGCAGTTGTCCTACTTCACTTTGTCCATACTCAGAGTCAACCCAAATTTATATAGCTACTGTTAACTTGACAATGAACCCAAACTAAGCCTGTGAATTACTTCAACTGAGACTTAGCACCATGTGATTGCAAATACACTACCAGTGCATGAGAACTGTGAGCGTGCATCTGCCTGCAAGAGACAATGTAGACACTCCCTCTGTCAAAAAAGCCAAAAAAAAGAAAATGAAACTGCATTTCTTCCCTAACAGTGTAAAAATCACTGCCTCCTCTGAGGTGAATAAGTCCCAGTGCAAAGCTTTATCCCAAAAAGGAAGAAATGGGGAAAAAGGGGAAAAGGATTTTGAAGGAAAGGGGACCAAAGTGGGAAAAAGAAGAATAAAATGAAGCTATAATGTGACACTGGAGAAATATGTGGCCTGTTGAGGGGCATGGGAAACAGGAAGAGCATTGAATGGTCATTCACTTCAGAAGGGGACACAAAAAGCAAAGAGAGAAACTGCAGAGGAGCAGTGCAGAAGGGGAAGGCCAGAAGTGCTCAGAGGGAGGCACGGGGAAGAGATAAGCTTTTGTTGGTCCGTTGTTTTTGTCAGATAAATAATTACTGTGCTTATTAAAATGGTTTTGCTGGTCAAGGAAGAAAGGCAAGGCCAACCTTTGCCATTCCCAGCATGAACTTTAGGCATGTCACTGTCAGTGGCCACTGCCAGGTTGAATGAGAGGGGCTGAGAAGGAAGCAGGAATGGTCTCCTCCTTCACTCCCAGTGAGGAGTGGCTGTCTTCCCTTGTTCTCCCCCTCAGCATTTGGGGGCTTGCCTGAATATGCCAGGATACAACAGGATGGAGCTAATCAAAAAGAAAGAGTCATCCCCTGTTGACACAAACACTCTTATGCATCAGCAGTGCCTAGCAACAATAGGAAGAGAGATTTGGGATTTTGGTGAATCAAGGTGTTGTTTCTTTATTTCTTTATTTTAAACAATAACTTCTCCTGTGGCCTAGCCAGAGGCTGTAAGTTGTTACTTCAGATACAGATTTTTACTCCATCATCTGTGCTTAACTATATTTGCTCTTTTGTCCAAAAAATGGCTCTAGGGACAAATAGAAATGTTTAAGAACCCCTTGCTGTCTGAATAGGAATTATAGAGGTGTACAGAGACTGGGGGCCTTTCTCTATAGGAAAGTCTTCAAATCCCTTTGCCATAAGTAACGGAATACACAAGAGAACAAATAAAAAGAGGAAAGAATTTTGATTACTGGTGCTTTGTTCATGCACAAAAAACTGCACAGATATGAATTATGGGTTTATTTTTTTCTTCCATATGATTCCCCAGTGAAGCAGAGTTTTATATTTATGCATGCATATATGATGAGTTACAACACTACACTGGGCTACAGAAAAATAACTAAGGAACAGAAAAGACTTTCATTTAGGCAAATATAGTAGAAGGTCTCATCAGGCTGCTTAGGATTCGGAGACTGTGGAAGACCAACACTACTACAGAGACTTATTTTCATCAGCTGAGATATGTGGGATTAGAAAAAAAATCTTCCAAGGAAACCTTTTAATAATAATCACATTTAGAAATGACTGAACTTTCTTCTATGCTTTGAAATTAACACATCAAGTCCCATTGTAGCTTATCATGCAACTCAAAGAGGGAGAAATGAAACAAAGATATACTTGTATTAATTCCATTTTCCCAATGGTAAAACAGTTCATGTTAGAGATGTGATAGATTTGAATAGTAGTTTTTTATGAGTATTTTTGCTGTAAAGTTTTACCAATATTATTGATGACTGAAATATGAAATATTTTATATTCATCTGGGACAAAACAACACAGAAAAAGTGGGTGAAGCCATTTTCCAGTAGTCTTTGCTGCAATAAAGCATGGCAAAGCATATATTTTTGTACAGCCCTGAACTATGGACATGAATATGTTTGCTGTTCAAAAACAAGTCTCTTTTTCACAGCTGAATTTGTTATACATGGAAGGGATCTACCATCTTTCCAGAAAAGAGGAGAAAATTATTTTCCTAGAAAATTTCCATAATCAACATAGGATGAGTATGCTTATAAATAAAATTTTACAGTACGATGTGGATATTGTGGCAAAGGATCAGCCTGTTCTGGCCAAGGAGCTTCCCCTTCCCCTTTCTCTATCTGAAAGAACTACCACCTCTTCTGACCAAAGAACTGTTACCATTTTGCACATAATCTTTATGAAATGGATTGGGGTGGGGAAACTTACAAAACATCTGTTTTGTAAGTACAAGTGCAACTTTTTGAGATAAAAAGCCATCCATGTTAGCTCTGTCTAGAGAAGTTTACCCTACATCCCAAAAAAACTCAGCGAAATTTCTCAACTAGACTGTATTCATTGCTCCTGCTAGACAGTTTAGCTTAAAGTCTGGACATTGTTACAGAGAATAAGTGTTTCTATATCTAGGTCTAGCAGGTATAACCATTTGTGACACAATGATACAAAAGTTTAAAAAGAAAGTTAAGAAATTACAATTCAAATATTATACATGGTTAAACTGCACAGGCAGTGGAAGCAGGGACAGGTATCCTGGGAAGAGTATGGGGATGCTGCCCAGTTGTGTAGGGACAGGGTCAGGAAGATGGAGATGAACTTGGCAAGGGATGCAAAGCATAATGTGAAGGGCTTCTACAGCTACGTCAGTCAGAAAAGAAAGGACAAAGAAATCATGCACTCCCTGATGAACAGAACTGGTAAACTGGTAGTAACAGACAAGGATAAGTCTGAGGTGCTCCACAACTGTTGTGCCTCATTCTTCACTGCCAACCTCTCACCCTATACCTCTTGAGCGGATGGAATGAAAGGCAGGGACTGGGGCTTAAAAGTCCCTCCCACTGTAAGAAAAGATCATGTTCATGACCACCTAAGGAACCTGAACATACAGAATTGTATGAGACCTGATGACACCACAGAGTCCTGAAGGAATTGGCTGATGTAGTTGTCAAGCTACTCTCCATGATATTTGAAAAGTCATGGCAGTGAGGTGATGTCCCTGAAGACTGGAAAAAGGGAAACAATGCACCCCTTTTTAACATGGGTAGAAATGAGAATTATGGGAACTACTAGCTTGTTATCCTCACCTCTGTGCCTGGGAAGATCATGGAACAGATCCTCCTAGAAGCTGTGCAAAGTTACATGGAAGACAGAGAGGTGATTCAACTCAGCCAGTATGGCTTCACCAAAGGCAAGTCCTGCCTGACCAACCTAGTGGCCTTCTATGATGGAGTGACTATATCAGTGGACAAGGGAAGACCTACAGATGTTGTCTGTCTGGAGTTCTCTAAGGCCTTTGACACAGTCCCCCATGACATCCTTCTCTTTACATTGGAGAGATACAGATTTGATGGGTGGACTGTTCAGTGGATAACGAATGGCTTAGACGGTTGCATCCAGAGGGTACTGGTCAATGGTTCAATGTCCAGATGGATGTGGGTGACAAATGGTGTCCCCCAGGGGTCTATATTGGGTCCATATATTGTTTAATATCTTCATCAGTGATAGAGAGAGTGCATCCTCAGCAAGTTTGCAGATGACACCATGCTGAGTGGTGCAGTTGGCATGCCTGAGGGAAGGGATGCCATCCAGAGGGACCTGGACAAGCTTGAGAAGTGGGCCCATGTGAACGTCATCAGGATCAACAAGGCCAAGTACAGGGTCCTGAACATGGATTGGGGTAAGCCCAGTATCAATACAGGTTTGGGGAATGAAGGGATTGAGAGCAGCCCTGTCAAGAAAGACTTGGGGCTACTGGTGGATGAAAAGGTGGACATGAGCTGGCAATATGTGCTCACAGTCCAGAAAGCCAACTGTATCCTGGGCATGAATACAGAACAAATACACCCCACAGAAGGGTGGCCAGCAGGTTAAGGGAGGTGATTCTGCCCTTCTATTCCACTCTGGTGAGACCCCACCTGGAGTACTGCATTCAGGCCTGGGGCCCCCAACATAAGAAAGACACGGACATGTTGCAGCGAGTCCAGCAGAGGGCCATGAAAATGATCAGAGGGCTGGAATACCTCTGCTATGAGGACAGACTGAGAGAGTTGGGGTTGTTCAGCCTGGAGAAGAGAATGCTTCAAGAGACTTTTTTGCAACCTTTCAATATATAAAGGGAGTCTACAGGAAAGATGGGGGACAAAGTTTTTAGCAGGGCCTGTAGTGATAGGACAAGTTGAAACAAGTTTTAAACTAAAAGCGAGTAGATTCAGACTAGGTACAAAGAGGAAATTTTTTTCGGTTAGGATGTTGAAACACTGGCCCAGGTTGCCCAGAGAGGTAATATTTGCTCCATCCCTGGAAACATTCAAGGTCAGGTTGGATAAGGCTCTGACCAACCTGACCGAGTTGAAGATATCCTTGCTTATTGCAGGGGTGGTAGACTAGATGACCTCTAAAGGTCCTGTCCAACCCAAACTATTCTATGATTGATTCTATGATTCTGTGGTTCTATGATTCTATGATAAACTGTGCTTTTCAGAAAAATTAAACTGCCATTCATTTTAGGCAGAGCTGTAGTTGTTCATTGTCTCTGTTACCAAAATCATGAAGCTTGAACAGTCAGAGTAGCTAAATAATTTAGGGCTCTGAATTTAGTCTTACTTCATGCCAGTTGTTGAGAGATGATGTAGAATGTTCATGGCAGTATTCTGCAAGTTAGCTACATGACCAAAGGAAAGCTTCCTGACTGAAACAGCAGAAGAAACCAAATGAACCAAAACCAAACATCACTTATTGAAGTAAGTTCAGAAAACATTTTCTGACTTGAGAAGTTCCAGCGCCAGAGCTGCCACTGTCAATAAAATGTACTGGTAATGCTTGGGTAGGAATTGTGCAAAACTGTAACAAAACTTCAGTGTTGGTTCTTTGTCAATATCCTGACCAAAAAGCTTTATAGTGGCTTGTTGCAGCTGTGTCATTATAAATTGCAGCATTGGAATGTGCTCAGATAGTTACCGCTCAGCCAGTAAAATCACAAGTGTTTTACTTTCTGTCAGTGGGTTAAAAGGATTCTGTTAGTTATGGACCTTTTTAAGCAGTACAGCTGCCAACTAACTCAGATGTTTTTATTCCCAGACCTTGCAGTAATGCAGTGAATTAATCAGTCTACAAGTTTTTGTTCAACATGGTTTTTGCAGGATTACACAATGCCCAATCATACAATATTTGGTCCATTTCCTGTGAGTCAGTGCTTTTGGATATAAGAGAGAATGAAAGAAAGTGAAATAGAGCTTTTGCAGTAAAACTGCCACCAATTAAGTTGTTGCTCTCAGAAGCAATCATACTGTCAAACTATCTCTCTTATATGGTAAGACAGTGAGAAATTACTGCTAACAGTTATACAGCTACTGTGTAACTACAGGGTATTTACACGGTCTGTGTAGCTGTACCCTGTGTAGCTACAGAGTCTGCACATGCAGGTGTAGGTCACTGTAAGAAGATCACAATGACATAGGGAAAGTAGTAGATAAGGATATAGAAAGAGGAAGAGAAGAGTTATGCAGTGAAAACTCTTTTCAAATTATTATGGCTTTATAGCTGCTTTGCATTCAAGGGAACATCATCTGACCGAAATCACCAATGGCCACTGCCATGTTTTGGGCAACTATGGAGGAGGGAATTTCAGGAAAGTGTGTTATTAAAGCTAGCTAGTTGCAGACTGGTCACCAGCTGATCTTGGAAATGCATTATTATAATACAGACTTCCACCTCTGGAGCTAGAAGCTATGGTCCTCCAGTTAGCAGTAGTAATAGGATGTGGTCTTCAAATAGTCCAGCCATCATAGTGGGACGTGGCAAGGAGAAAGGATTTAAGACAGAAAGTAAAGCCAAAAAGTTGGGAAGAATGAACAATTTGGTGGCAGCCATGCTCTTGGGATGAAGAGAACATTATTATAAGAATCATGATGGTTTGTTTAATGCTTTTTTAACTTCATTACATCAGGTTTCCACTTATTTTTATGGATTTAAAATGGCCCTTCAACAGCAGAGCACAAAAAAAAAAAAAAAAAGGCCTCTGAGATTTCTGTAACATCTTCACCAAATACAACTAATATTAAAAGAAAAGATAAGACTCCATAATAGACATAGGACAAGCACTTAGGTAGTGTAGAAATGAAGACTGCAAGTTTGTTCTTTTTATATTGTTTTCTTACAATATAACAAACAGTTTTGATAAATCAGATCCAATTTGTGTGTTCACTAGCTTTTCGGTTTACTGCATTAGTTTAGAATTCAAGATTCTTGAAAGTTTATGACTTTCTGTAAGTACAGTTGCATCACCCCTTTAGGTCTTGATTTTGAATGAAATTGAAACCAATGAAATACTGCGGCTGGGTATTAGTGAAAATCCTTTCTACATAAGAGAGTCATTAACCAAACATAGTAAGTGTAAATGTTTTTTTAAAAAAGAAGGACATAGGGAATTATGCCCATTGGATTGCTGTCACACTGTGACTACAAACCTAAATGCTGCTTGTACAAGCACCCAGTGAGAAAAGAGGTTCAGTCAGTCAGTCACAGCTTAAGCCCTTCCCAAGTAGCAGGTATTCCTGTTTAGTGCTCATAGCTATTTTTCTTCTTCAGAGACTATTGCTCATCTTGTTACTGATTCTCCCTGGTCATCACCTGTGTTTCTTAGATTCCAAAAAATCAAGACCTGAAGTTGCTTTTTTTGAAACTCAAGATTGTTATCTAGGTCTATGAGATCAGTAATGTCACTATCCTCATTTACCTCATAGTTGTTATGTCATTACCTGGACTTTACAGATAGTGATTATTTCATGTTGATTTTTTTTCTCTTGATCTAAAACACTGAAACATGAGAAAGTTCAAAAAGAAAATGGATATCAAATGCAGCAGAACACATGTTTAGGAAGAACAGATTCTTACTTCCTATCACATTGACATTCTTAAAGTCCAAGTTGACCATATATTGCTATTTTTAAATCCTACAAAAGTCATCCCTGAAGATGAGACATAAGCTCATTGTTATAGTAAAATATGTAATTAAAACTATAAAAAAAGAATTAAAGAGAGAATATGGCACAATACCTAAACCCAAATCTTAATCCTCATGTATGCATAAGTAGTTGGCTGGACAACAGAACTTGTGTTATTTAAGTTATATTCCCAACAAAAGAATTTCCTAAATCAGATTCCTAGAATATACCAATATCTCAGTTTGGAAACAGAGACTAATATGAAAATAACATATTTTATGTAAAGTACCTTAAGTAGCTTTTACCTCAGCCTTTTTTCTAACTCTGTTAAGGTGCTGAAAAATTTGTGTTGCAACATAGGATTGCAATTTTATCTTGCATGAGGTTACAGTAATTTGGTAACATTAACCTATTAAATCTTTTTTTAGTAGTTTGAAATATTGAGAGAAAACTCCTAGCATTATAATGCTAATTATCATCCTGAGTCTAAGAGTCAATATTTTCTCAAGTTCATCAGTAATGATAATCATCAAACATAAACAGCAGTGCAACCGCCTGAAGCACTATCTGGGACTTAGACTCCCTTGTTCCCTCATCCCTAAGTTATATGTTGCATCCCTGATCTGTGATGCCTCTCTAGAAAGAAACAGCAGAATAGAGAAGACTTGTTAGGAATTTAACCAAGAAAGGCTTTTTCAAATGAGACAGTGAAAAAAGTATTCCAGAAGAGTGGAAAAAACATGATGTCCAGTTTGATGTACAGTAATTAATCCATTAATTTACTTCAGTTTTTTATAACATTTGGTGATTTCAGGTGACAAAATCTGAATTGTGAGGCATAGATAAAGTGACTAAATTTTGTGTCATGACTCAAAGAGTTGTTGTGTCCTAGCTTGATGCTGAGATGAAACTCAAGTGGTCGTCAGTCTTTCCTCCTTACATGTTACTCTCTGGTGAAAGGGAGACTGTCCTTGACAGGCAAGAAAAGAGCTGATAGGTTCATCCTGGGACATCACAAGGCTTCTTGGCTGGCTTTTCATGTCCCATAATTGCATAACAATATTTAACATGAGAGTAGGTCAGTCAGATCTGGGTTAAAAGTAACGGAAAAATTCATGTAACATTTAGATCTAAACTTGAATCCGGGAAACCTTCAGGTTAGAACGTGTTCTCTTCAGATAATGGTTTTGTGCGAGTTTACATCTTTACTTCCTACTGTATCCAGAAGCTACAGTAGCAGACTGTCATGACGTCAGTCTACTATGAGATCCTGAAAATAGGGAGACTCTCTAATCTTACATAAGGCATTAATTTTTCTTAAGGGAGCCAACCACTTTTTTGGATAGACGGGTAAAGTGAAGTAGGGTAAGATAAGCTAATGTCAGTTATGCCTTTTGCTTATGCTCCAGCTGGCTCAGAGCAAAGAGGCTCAAGATAACCCCTGCATGTGCCATCAGTCTTTGACACAGGTCAAAATAACCTTCTTATTAGAGTCAAATGACAGAGACAGGAAAGTTAGAGGCACAACGCTTCAGGGCAGATTGCCTATAGAGCAATTTGGATGCAGTAAACTCAAGATACAGAAATATTGTAGCTAGCAATTTGCATGTATCTGGTCTAGTAGGAAAGAAAGAAAATCATTACTGCTAGTATCCCAAAGGGATCTCCAGTATACTGGAGATGCTTCATCCAAAGGTGACACAGAAATGCTAACTGCTCCCTGTCACCAATACCAGCCAATTATCAAGCTAGTAAGTGGTTTGGTACAATACAAAAGAAAAAATTCAGGGCAGCATTTAGCCTACTGCCAAGCCTATGTTCCATCAGACACTGTAAATGAATTGAAAAGTGGCACTAAAGTTCAAAATAAATAGTAATCTGAAACAATTCCTCTGGAAAGAGTCCTTCCTATCAGAAAGCTCTTCGAGTTAGGCAGCCAAATGATCAATCACAAGAAATTGGGTGGCTTATTCCCTCAATTGATTCTTTCATCTTTACCTAAAACTTTAAAATGTCATGAGTTACCAGCAGCGCTCAGCACAGTAATTTTTTTACCATAGCTTACATCTATAGTGCTTAATTAATTTTAACACTATAACAGTTAGTTTTTCAGAAAGCTGTTTTGGCAGCCAATTTTACAAAACAAGGAAGAAAAAAAAAAGAAAAAAAAATGCTAGATAAGTATAAATTTAAGCAGATGTAAAGTGCAAAAATTTTGTTCATTAGCATAATAGTCAGCATTAAATGTCAACCACAAATGCTTTTTACCTAATAAAAACAGATTATCCCCAAATAATCAAATAAATTATGTTTAACATAACTTACATTCTCACAGTTAAGGTCAAATTAACAAATCAGTGGGTTTCTAGAGAAAATGGCAACTTCATTTATTTCCTAAATAATGTTCCGTCATACATAGTGGTATTTGTCTGGGTAGTATCTTAAATTATTTGTGATCTTTCTGCTTGTTATTGCTATGTGTTAGTAAAATCTAAGATTTGAGAGTCCTCTGTGTGACACTGGATCTGAACAGAAGAGAACACTGACGGACCAGAACATGTGATGCTGATGAGCAATAGTAGTAGTAAATAATGATATGACCTTTAAAAGTCTGATCTAGATGTCAACAAAATGGGTACATGGGTTCTCCCCTCAAACTCCTCTAACAGCTGTAGAAAGATTCATGACAATACAAAATGGTTACGAATAAATATTATTAGCTACCTGGATATTAAATGCAAACTGCTTTCTATTCCAGTGCAAGAAGTTGTTTTGCTGTAATAAAGCTCAACTATCTGCCCACCTTCATAACTTCATAACCATTTGACAAATCTCAGAAAAAAACCAACCCAAATCTTTATGAACATGCACTTTCTTTTGATAAAGGTCATTTGAGAATGTGAGGTCATGTCACCAAATGTTAGATCTGGAGTAGCAAGCATCGTGCAGAAGTATTTCAGTTTACTACTTCAGGTGGACAGCCAAGACAGGAAGCTGTATTATTCTTGTGTCTTGTAGGAGGACATAAAAGGCCAACCCTTGGAGCCTTTTTTCTTTTCCTTTTATATAAGGTAGGGAAGGAGAAGCTATGATTCGTCCCCAGAAAAAACATCATTCACAATATTGGTTCAAATGGAAAGGTCAAATCATGGTAAAAAATATACATAATATTGCAGTGTTGTAATACCGTCAAAAGAGTCAAATCCACCACCATCCAGTTTACTATTCACATATAGTAGGGCAGCCTCACTTGCAATGTTATTTGAAGCTGCAACAGTAGTTTGCAAGTGCAAAGTATGCTATACAGACCATGTTGCGTACAGGTGCCTATGTTTGGAAAGGCAAGTTGTTTCACAGGGTTTTGATATCCTCATCTGGAGAAAACAGCTTTTGCAGCTTACCTTCATACTTGGTTTCCTCCTTTAAGCCAGAAAAGGGTGTGTGCACATCACACAGCATTTCCTAAGGTAGCAGCTTCTGTAACCGATCTCAAGTTGGACACCCATAGTCAAGTGTACTCAAAACAAATTACTAGTTTTCAAAATCCATTTTGAAAGCACAATTGCCTCCATTTTAAAATGAGGTAATTTAGTTTTGCAAGGATAATGCAGTGCACAGGTTGTCATGTAGATGCCTGATTTCTGTTTCTTGCATTCCCATTCTTGGGTCAGTATCATTTATTTACTAAGTTTCGTGCTGCTGAGAAGAATAATTTCTCATAATTATGATGTATTTTTCTCTTGATCTTCTGAAGAGAGTTGAAACATACATACACTGGTGTGTATATATGTGTCTAGGAATTAGAATGGGAAAGGCAGAATATTTTGCAGTCACTGTGTAACAATGATGAATACTATATTGTCGTTTTGCTTAAAGCATTATTCTGACATTTGTACTAATTATATCACAGCCCCTTTTAAAAACAACCCTTTTAAAAACAGAAATGTGCTGTCTTTCTGATATACATTGATTCCAAACCTATCACCATTGCATTGCTTAGTTTCAGCATGGAAAAGAATTATTACAGTTAAAAATTGCTTCAGCTATTCATGGCTAGAAGAAATCACTTTCTATGATTGCTCTATTGTAATATCGTTTTTATTTGAAAGAAAAATATTTGTTTTGAGGGAGCAAGGTTCTTTGCTAGCTTCACACAATCCTTATTTTCTCTGGGTCTACTTTCTCTCCAACATGCACACAGTATACAATTTCGTATAGAAATTTTGTTGATGTATGCTCCATGCTATTTGTCCAGCTTACAGAATGTAATTAAATTGGTGTTCACTGTCAATAGCACCAGATGTATTTCAGTTACTCCGAATACTGGCTTCATTTCAGCTTTTCCAGAGACCAAGAGAAATTTGGAAACCATTGCCACTTTCATAATTTTGTTTTGTTTTTTAAGTATCCTGTACATCTCCCCACTTCATTTTATTAGAGTTTGTTGAAACGTCTTTTTCCAAATAACTAAATAAGGAAAAGTCTTGTGTCGGTGGTGTATGCTACACATTGTAATATGTTGTTATTATCTTTTCATCTAAATTCAACCCAATATCAGCATTGCTTGTTGGAATTAGCAGAGGAGTGAAGTACGTCTTGTACAGATATAACACAACACTGGTCCTGGACCAAAGTCTCAAGAGACTTTACAAGAAAACTTTTGCCATTTAAAATGAGGATTAAGTTCAAAGATCCCATACTTCATTACAATTGTGGCAAAATGTGCCATTGAAGGAAATTTTCATAAAGTGTTCTGTTTGGAAAACAGAGCACTGAAATATCTTGACTTATCCGTGTTTTCATCTAGAAATTATTTAATTTTTAAATGTACCTATAAATGTTTAAAACTGAAAATCAAATTAAACTTTAACTTAAACCATTTTTTTCCTTTCAGTTTTTCTTTCCTTTTAATAATGAGTAGAATACAGGTTATTCCTACATATCCGCTTGCCTTTTAACTGGACAAGAAGCAAAAGAAAAGGGAAATGATATGACATTTTCTCCATTTCATTGATATTTATTTCTCATATACATAAGTAACACTGGAAAACCCTTGTGAACTACCAGCTACTGTCCTCAGAAAGGAAGATCCCATAACAAAAAGTTGTTAACATCTGAGTAGTTCTAAAGGATGCAGTTCGTATATCAAAAGAAAAGCATAGAAAGAGATCTGATTGCTGTTACTCCCATTATTTTTGTCTGTTTCTCTCCTGTTACAATTAATGAGAAGATTGTGACCAAAATCTCTATGAAAATGGAAAAGTTTGTTATGTGAAATCACCAGAAAATGGCCTAGAAAAATCCATGGACCTTAGAGTCCCTGTGCATCAGGCCACTAAAGAGAGAGGGAGAGGTATCTTCTGAGTTTAATTTCAGACTATTTCCAATATTACTTTGATCTTGCTGAGAGTCACCAGAGCAAGTCTTTCTTTGTGATACCTGAACCTACAAGAGGATATGATGTCTGAGGAAAGACAAGGGTGACATCAGGAATGAGTGAGATACCTAACTGAATGCCATCAGTGTCCTCTGCAATGCAGCCCTGTCATTTCATTATATGAGTGTCTTTAGGTTTCTAAACTAAATTTACCATTTTCTGCTTAGTTGTCTTAGCTAGATAATGCCATGTCATGGCTTTCCATACTGGGAACAGAGATAAGCCAATCTGATGGATCTTGAGGTGAATAGTTTCTCAAAGAAACACACTGAAACTCAAAACTTCTATCTGTTTAGGTGGATTTTCCATAGTATGTAAGAGAAGAACTGTGAGCTAGACAAAACTGTAGTGAGGGGGCAGGCAAGACTTGTGTCACCTCTATCTGTTTTTGGTTTACTGCTTCAGGCGAAATAAGTTTCATTACATAATTTGATTTTGCAGAAGGTCTTGGAAATGTTACATCCATTTGTAGAGGCGGGGTTACAATGACTCTAAAATGATAGCTGATTTATTGACAATTACAGACAAAATCAAGTTTTATTGTCATGCCTGAAGGGGATAGCAGTTCGTCTCAGCAGTATACGCTGCCCAAACAAGCTTCTTCCAGAAAAAAGGTTCATGTGTCAACATATGGAAGTTTGCAGCTACTGACTCTCAAATGCTAATCATTACTGTGTGCCTCACTGAAAACAAGAAACCTTTCTATTTTCTTTTCATTTTAGCTGTAGTTCATAGTCTGTGGTTAGGTCTTCCTAACCATGTGTTCCCTTAGTAAATTATCAGCAAGGCAAACAATGCCAAATCCTGCATTTGGGGAGGAAAACCCCAAGCACCAGCATATGCTAGGGGCCACCCACTGGAAAGCAGATTTGTAGAAAAGGACCTGGAGGTCCTGATGGACACCAAGTTCAATATGAGCCAGCAATGTGTCCTTGCTGCAAAGATGTCTAAAAGTATTCTGGGCTGCATCAGGAGGAGTGTTGCCAGCATGTCAAGGGAGGTGACCTTTGTCCTCTGCTGAACCCTGGTGAGGCCACAACTGGAGTACCGTGTCCAGTTCTGAGCTCCTCAGTACGAGAAAGACATGGACATAACTGGTCCAGTGAAGCAACACAAAGGGACTGGCATATTGGCAAAAATGACATTTTGCAACTTAGCCACTATAAATGCATTGCCAAGTGGCCCGGACTTCCGGTGCCTAATTTGGGATACAATGGCTCTAAAAGGAACTGTGCTTCCTCTTTTATATAGTGGATCTTCAGATTAAGAAACCTGCATTTTAAATTTTTTTCCTCTAAAAGTCAGGGTAGGTTTGTGAAGAGTTGTTAAACAACATGCTAAATGTGAAAGTGTCCACTCTTACTCTAAACTTTTCACTCTACCAGTATGAAATGAAGATTCTTCAGCTTTATAGTAATTTTTACTTTTTGATAGTCCATGAAGGGAGGGAGTTTGATGTTTGTTGCAGATTGTAGCCCAGTCCTGCCTAAATTACCGTGATTGTTTATGAACATTACTTTCAATAAAGCTGGATATGGTTTGGCTTGTAATATTAAAAATAAAAAAAAAAGAGAAAACCCTTGAATTCTGTGTTGGGCCTCTCACTACAACAAAGATGCTGGAGTGTGTTCCAAGAAGAGCAATGAAGCTGGTAATGGGTCTAGAGCATCAGTCTTATGAGGAGTGGCTGAGGAAACTGGGGTTGTTTAGACTGTAGAAAAGGAGGCTGAGGGGAGATCTTATCACCCTCTACAACTACCTGAAAGGAGGTTGTAGAGAGGTGGGGTCTTCTCCCAAATAACAAGAGATAAGACAGGAGGAAATGGCTTCAAGCTGTGCCAGAGGAGACTTAGAATGGACAATAGGAAAAATTTCTTCACAGAAAGGGTTATCAAGCATTGGAATAGGCTGCCCAAGGAAGTGGTTGACTCACCATCCCTGGAGGTATTTAAAAGATGTGTATCTGCGGAACTTAGGGATATGGTTTAGTGGTAGTTTTGGCAGTGCTAGGTTAACCGTTGGGCTCAATGATCTTAAAGGTTTTTTATCACCTAAACAGTTCTATGGTTCTATGATTCTCTCTCTCATATGAGAGAGATGGGACTGTTCAACCTGGATAACAGAAGGCTCAGGGGCATCTTCTCCGCTTCTATAAATACCTGATGTGAAAATCTAAATAAGATGGAACCTGACTCTCATCCCACTGGTGCCCAGTCACAGGACAGAAGACAATGGGCAGAAACTGAAGTATGGGAAATTCTTTTTAAACGTGAGAAAAATAAAGATATTTACTTTGTGATCAATCTGTGAAGTAGGTAGCCCCAAGAGGTCGGGCAGTCTACAGCCTTCAAATTCTGACTAGACATGGTCCTGAGAACCTGCTCTAGGTGATAAGCTTTTTGAAATGCACATGGATTTACCTGGAGACAGTGCAAGTTTCAGACTGGTTTGCAATGCACTGGGCAGCCTCAGCACTCAGGCAGTGGCTGAGAACCCTATCCTGTAAAAAAATGCAAAAAAATGTAGGAAAAAGAAAAAAATTGCAGAGACCTACAGGGAAAAAAATGTACAAGAACAATGTACAAATCAATACACGACTATTTTTTTACAGAGAGAATGTACTTTGTAACATATACAGTGAAAACGAGCATTTTTTCCTGAACAGACAGATATATTATCTGTAAGGGAGGTAATGTGGTGTTACAGCATTTGTGCCTCTAAGACCTTTGGATGGTAGAACCATACAACTCCTGTGAGATTCACTTCACAGGAGTGAATCTCACTTCCTGTGAGATTCACTTCACTTCACTTCACAGAAGTGAAGCTCCAGAATCCAGGGGGAACATAATGTCCTTCCTACTCGCCTGACTTTCTACCCCTAGAAACTTCATTTGGTATGTATTTGCTACATGATCCCTGCAGAACTTCAATTGCACAACTAGTCCTTGTGGTCCCTAGGTAAGAAAAGAAAAGTCTAAGCATTATTTTATATATAAAAAGATACACTTTTTTTCTACATCCAAAGAAAAGATACTTATTTTCCTGAAAAAAATACAGTTTATTCTTTGTGAGGGCAGTAGGAAGATTTTTTCTATGCTAGATTGCATTAGACTAATACATTGTGACAGAAAATATGTAAACTCCGTTGATGTGAAATATATGCTGAAGACATTTTTGTCACTCAGTAATAAAAGCATACGGAAGTTGGAAAAAGTTGCAATGTGCTGAAAAACAATTTCCTTTTTATGAATTGTTTATTATTAGCTTCCAAAACAAGACATCAGTCCTCATAAAAGTGGCTATAGCATCATTTTTTTCCCTATGCCTCAGCTAAAAAGAGACGTAATTTGCCACATGCCTCAAAGGCTTATGATATAGACGAAGAGATTTTGTTGGTTTTGGCTTTTTGGTGTATTTTTTTCTGGTTTGGATTTGTTCTGCTTTTTTCCCCAGAGGAAACTAAGGCAAAGCACAGCTAATAGAAATTTTCTTCTGTAGATTTAGAAAATGATATAGCTCATAGACAGCAGGTGAAATCTTGTATATCTTGGTCAGTTTTTCACAGAGCGTAAAGGGACATTTAGTCCTGTGAACTAAAGGTGAAGATTTTGTAACCCAGATGCTAAAAGTCAGATCCTAATCCATATTTCAACACTTACCATAAAAGTCCAGACTTCTAGAAGCGTCACTCAATCAGCAGCTCCTGCTGTTTTTTGCATGGACAATACACTTGAAAAACAGATTTTGTTTTTTATGCCCTGCATGAGTATTTAACGATCTTACTTTAAGAGCCCAAGAAGGAGAATGTAGGACAAACATGTTGGGTTTTTTTTCCTCCCACTCCCTCCCTCTCCCCCCCAACAGGAAATAAAATTGCACATGGGCAACAAAAAACTGGTCTGTCAGGATACAAAGTATTGTGACCTCTATTGGCAACTCAAATTTGGCCACGGACTTTTCATGTGATCCTCTGAAGTTCCTGAACTTCTGGAATTTGCAGGAGCATTTTGATGCTTAAGTTACTTAAATTCCTTTGAGAATTTCCAGTCTAGTTGCTTCTAGCTTGTCAAACTCCAAGAATTTTTAGCAGTACACTCACAGGATTACATAATGTTTGAGGTTGCTAGTGACCTTTGGAGGTCATCTTGTCCAATCCCCATGCTCAAACAGGGTCACCTACAGCTTATTGCCTAGGACCATAATCATTTGGCTTTTGAGTATTTCCAAGGATGGAGACTGCACAACTCTGCTGGGCAACCTGACTCATTGAAAGTATTTTGTGAAGAACTTGCAGATCAGTCAAGTCTGGAAAGAGAATAAAATTCTGACTGTCATACACAGAGAGTCAAGAACATCTTTTCACCTTAAACAATGTATGTTAGACTAAATTATGGTTCAGTTATGAAGTCTGCATTAATAAATATAATCAGTGTGTCTTTCTCCATTAACCTTACCCAATTTAAATACATATTAAACATACATACACAGAGCCACATTTATAGTGAATAGTGAAAGTTAACTGTCAACTACTAAGATGCTCTTCCTCTACAGTCTTTGACCCTCGTTGACCAGAAGCTGCAAGCTTTATGAAGCCAGGTTTGGCTGCCTTTTGCCAGCATGGATACCCTGGAGAAGATGCATGCAAAGAGTTCTTCAAAGTATTTTCTATGCTGTATTTCAGAACACACTTGACCACAGTTTGTCAAACACATATTCACACAACTAAATGCCTTTATGCCTTTAGGTTCTTAAGGTGGCCTAAAATTAAATCCTTTTTTTCTTAAAAAGGCAAACAAAGGTCCAAAAATATGATGTTCTAGATTTATTAAAATAATTTTCCAGTCTTAAGTTCATTTCCGCTGATGTAGTAGAAGATTAACCTATAAACCACGACCTTTCAAAATGACAAAATTTCATCCTGAGGGCAACATTTGAGTGTATAATTTACTGACCAGTAAACCTGTATGAAATCCTTTCAGTAAAGAAAAGGAACAGAAATACAGGTTTCGGTATTCTGGAGGATAGGGGGTGGGTGGGGAACCCCAAACCAACAAACATTTGGTTTCTTTGATATCTTTTCCCTTTCACAGAAACAATAAATAAATAAATAAATGACATTGTTTTATTTGAGTTTTTGCTTGTTTTTTCTTCCAAGTGTGAGGCCAGATTTTTGTTTAGAAATATTCTCCTTTTCTGTCTTCTAAGGGAGAAAGGCACAAGTTTTACTGATTAAAAAGTAGCTTGTCTTAGAAAATAAAGCAGGCTAGATTTTCATAACTTTTCTTGTTGCTAATGGATTGTCTTTCCTGGGAGGCTGCATCATGTTAGAGAAATACTTTACTGAGAATGGTTTCTGATTTTATCCCAGACAAATCCTCACCAAAGGAAGTGTTTCCAAATCTGTACTCTCTTTCTTGTCAACTGGCCTATTCTTCAGCCTTGTAGTTTTCTTGGAGGTAGGAAAATTTATGAGACAGCAAACACAGAAGCCCAGTTTATCTGCAGAACCCTTTTTAATAGTAGGGATGAACGTGTCAAGAATATGTCTCTGGTGATTCTCCCAAAATCAGAGGGTCAGCTCAAATATTTTTAGGTAAGAAATGAACATCTGTGCTGAAATCTTGCATATCATAAGCCCCAGAACCTCACAGTAATTTGCTCAGAAAGTATAGAAACTTCTTTCTTAACTGTAGTTCATATTTTAGAGGAAGCAAAAATCCAGCTGAGGGAAGTCTACCAATTTCTTAGGTTAGCTCTCCAAAATATATGTATCTTCAGGTTGGAGGGCCTTACCATTTTTTGCCTGTAAAAGTGAAAGTTTTAAAATAGCTAAAAATTCAGGGAGAGGTAGAAGGTATATTTTTGATTCCGTCTTTATGTCACAGCAGTAATGGAAATAAAATTCTAAAATAAATAAAGAATAAGCAGGTTTTGCCTAATAGGACTTCACACTCATCAAATTCTATTAGGACAGCAAAATAATGCTTTGATTTTTCTATCACTCCATTGACAGCAGTAAGTCTTTGGTATTATCCAACTTATGTTGTGGGTCGAGGTATTTAGGTATTTTAGTGTGTGGTGAGGTGGGTATTTTCAAGCAGAAGAGAAGCGTAGCTCTCCATGTGAGTTTGAGTTACACACTCCAGAGTATAACTTGGCCTTCTAAAAACTTCATTGATTTTAAAAAGCAAGATATGGGTGATTTTGGGAATGTTGCTCTTGCCATAAACTTCACTGGGAAACAACAACTAGATCAGTTATGCTTCCTAGTGCTCCTACTTAAGTGCCACACTAGATTAAGCTAAGTTGTATAACATTTACATCTTAATACATTATAGCTATTTTCTATTTATGACCATGTAGTAAACTTTCATTGCTGCTGATTTTATTACATTTAAGTTCAGATGAATCGTCCTATTTACCTGGGAAAATGTGAATGCCTTAACCATCAATTCCAGCAAGAAACGCTGAAATACTGAAATAAAATTCAACTGTTATCCTCCTATGCTTTCAGTAAGCCTCTGTTCTTGATACATCTAATCTGTTCTTGAAACATCTGATTAAAAATGGTGCTATTTTGGTTTTCAACCTGACACTTTCAAAACATAACCAACAAGGAACCAACAGTTCAAATAACCACAGGAGATATTGGGATTTACTTCAGCTAAAAAAATCTTATGAAGTAGGATGATCTTCCTACTTCATTATGCTTTTACAGGACTGAAGCTTCACTCTTTTGTTGTGTATAAAGTAAAGAAGGGGATATTGTAGAGTATCTTCTTATGTTAACATGTTTCAATGCATTCACATTCTCAGTGCACAGTTTCTGGCCACACAACTTTATTTTTATAATAGACAGGATTTGTTTTATTTGTCCTGCTGTCCAGACGTAAATGGCATAAATAACCTGATCTTTTTCTTAATACAGCTTCTTTTTTATAAAAAGGCCTGGATTCCTAGTTTTGTTCTTATATTCATTTTATGCTCTAGTCAATTGACTGATTTAAAATGTCCTCTTGGAAGTAGAGAAAATTCACACTTGACTTAAATGTAAATCAGCTCTCTCTTTGCTCTTCAAAATGAAGGACTGATACAGTTTTTCTACATGAAAAATCTTTTTAGACTGGGAGACTGATAAACAAATACAAGATTGAAGTTATTTGGTGCATAGTCACCTCCTCGCTCCCTTTTCCTTTGCAAAGTATGGGGGCTGTGCATTTTAGCACATACACAACTCCATCTGCAGCTTCAGCAAATGGTACGTGGTCCTAACAGAAGGCAAAAAGCAAGCCTTGGAGAATTACTATAAAAACAGAGCATTTTGTGCCCATCCAAAGAACAAAGCTAACAGGATATTGTTTAGTCAAACATTAAGGGTAAGAAGTGAGACAACTGAATTAGATAAGAGCTCAATGGGACCGCAACTTCAAATTCCTTTAATGTCCTTTTTCTAAAGGTCAAACATTCAGGATGTTTTCAGATTGATTTGCTACAGATGGATAATTTGTGTTAGCTCAATTATAAATCCTTTGGTGGATATAGATTCTTTCAAACTCTTTGCCTTGCTCTTCTGCCCATGTTTTTATAAAGTTGACCTTAACAGTCGATTGTGAAAGTTCAGTTACTGGGCCAGCTTTATAAGCATCTTTTTGCTATCACTTTGCAGTTCAAAGCATTCAGTGCTTAGAGTCCCTTTTTGTATGCTGAATTGTTCCTGCATGAGGAAAGTGTTGCATTCTCTATGGAAAACAAAATGAGTACCTGTATTCTCTTTTTCTGGGTCTCATTTATTTTTTTTTAAATTGCCTGTCTTTTCTTAAGCAGGCCAGTTCAGAAATGTGTACACAAATTCTCTTATTCTTTATCTTTGCAGCTCAGTACCTGAAGATCAAATGGAATCTGTGAACAGAAGCTTTTTTTGATGGCAGAGCTCATTCACACAGATGCTACAGTATTGCATTCTTCTTTTAAAAAGCCTGCTCACAAAAACTGAAAAAAAAACACTATTGCTTAGCAAAAAGGGAGGGCAAGTGTCATTTTCTTGAAGGGTTCTTACAAGCAGAGACAAAAAGATAAATTTTCAAACTCACCAAACTATTGTTTCCTAATCAGTGTTTGTTACTTAGAAGATTTCTCAATGCAGAGTCAGGTTCCATCTTCTTTTTAAAAAATGTATCTTAGTAAGATGAAATATCCAAATGAAATTAGAGGTAACTTTCAAATAAGAAATTAAAAATCAAGTGTGTCACTTGAAAAACATGGCTTTAACTTTTGATTTGGTTTGATTCTGAGTCAATCTTCCAGGAAATTGACCCAATTTAAGACTATGATTAGAATGCAGTAGAACATGGTCCCCCTAAACTTTCTCTGAATATTTATCCAAAAATATTAATTATATTCTTAGATCCACAATGCCTTGGACTGGGCATAACAGCAGGTTGTGAGGAATTTGTTTTCCAGCTAAACACGACAGCTTTTCTCTCCCTCAAGCACAGATCAAAGACAGAAACCAAGTAAGTGCAAAGGACGCTAGTCATGCTGGATAGAAAACATACCAGCTTTTCAGAAGTCAGTCACTGTAGTTAAAGGCTATCTCATACAGCACCTAAAATGCAAAGTATATCACATTTTGCAAATTTGGGAACAGTATAGCAAGGAAGTTTTGGAGGAAATTTAATTAGCTGGACATATCCTGCAGCCTAGTACACTAGAGCTTCATTAATCATTGTCATATACCTCATGAAGCTATTTGTACCTCTGCCACCTCTTTTGCATAAAGCATTAGGGTAAAGCAGCAGAATGACAAAAATACATCCTCATGGCAACATGGGATGCCTCTTCATACTCACTTTGGGAAGGGCTTGCACAAAATTACCACACTGGAAACCAGCAGCCTCTGAGCTTTGAACGTTCACCAGATGCTGGCCTTATCTTTTACACAGAACTAACAAGCTACCCATTGTAAGACAAGACGAAAAGAGAGAGATAACAAAAATAAAACAAGGGAAAAAGAAACAAATCAGGCCATATTTGAGGGAAAACTGCCCTGCCTGTGGGCATCTGTATCCTAAAAGGATTGATTTTATCAATACTACAAACTATGCGACAAAAGACAACTGAGTCCTGTTTTCACAAGTGAAGGTTTATGTGCCCTCAGATGTGCCCATTAACACACGAATCTGCTCAGATTTTCTCATTTTTCTCATTCCTTTCCATGGAGTCTTACTCATATGGTCATACAATCACACAGAGGGAGAACTGGATTTCTCAGAGTGAAAAATGCAGTATATTAGCACACCATTAATTCTATAGTTTTATGAATCTCAGCTATGCTTTCTTGCCATAGGATAAAATCAACCTGTCATTTTGAGAGGTAAACAATTAAAAATATATTATTTAATAGAAATTCAATATAGGAGGCTGCAGGCTCTGGACCAGGAAAAGAAACGTTGCACGAAAGCTTTGACAGAATATTTTACAAGTGTTGGGTTTTTTGGAGCTAAAAGCCTAAGTTCTGGGAAACAAGTTTATTAGATGATTATAAAAATTTTACAACTCCTGCAAAGCCAAAGTTGGTTTTAAACCAATGTCACATGTAAGAGTTATTTTTGCCCTAATATGCCACACTGTTATGAGGGAGCAGTCAAATTTATCCCTAACTATTTAATTGGCTTTGAAAGTCTTAACAATTTCCTTTCTTTTCCCTCCACACAAGACAGCATAACAGGGTCAAAGCTGTAGACTTCTGACTGCTTTTAAGCTGCATGCCTTTGTGTCAGAGACCTCCTGTAGCTGATGTGACAGGCTGCTCACTGATCACTGTCTGCAGACAGCTGCTCTCTGAAACCTTCCTGTAAGCTGTACAACAAGAGGTCGTGGCTTGGATGGGAAGAAGTGGTCTGGGTCATCCACATGGAAGCCTGCCTCTCCCCAGACTTAACCAAAAAACTGCAAATTAGATCTAGCAGAAAGGGATGCTTCATGCCCTTATCTCTGTTGCTCGCCTAGTACAACAGCAGATAAACACATCTCCAGTCTGTCCCACCAGACATGGAAATATCACCATAAATTGATCTAGCAGCCTGTTCAGGCTAGCAGGCACTAAGACATGGAAAGAAATGTGGGTGATGTTCAGAGCAAAGTCATTGCAGGCAAACTTCAGTTTACCACTTAATGGTAGCCTTGCATACCAAGGAGACTTGTCTGTCACTCAGCCCATGGGGAACCTGCAGAAGACTGCAGCCACCAAGAGAGGCAGGTGAGAGCTCTGAAGTTGGCAGCACCCGGCTGCATGTGGCAGGTACAGAATCATAGAATCGTAGAAACATTGACTCATAGAATCGTAGAAACATTGAAACATAGAATCGTCTAGGTTGGAAAAGACCTTTAAGATCACCAACTCCAACCATTAACATAACATTGCCAAAACCACCACTAAACCATGTTCCTAAGCACCACGTTACGCATCTTTTAAATACCTCCAGGTGACTCAATCACTTCCCTGGATTCAACTCCCTTCCCCTGTTCCAATGTTTGATAACCCTTTACGTGAAGAAATTTTTCCTAATATCTGTCCTAAACCTTCCC
Organism: Limosa lapponica baueri; assembly: GCA_002844005.1. Classification (NCBI taxonomy): domain Eukaryota; kingdom Metazoa; phylum Chordata; class Aves; order Charadriiformes; family Scolopacidae; genus Limosa; species Limosa lapponica. The sequence continues at coordinate 62 of KZ506368.1, read as the reverse complement.
TGGAACAACTTGAGGCCATTTCCTCTTGTCCTATCACTTGTTACTTGGGGGAAGAGACTGAC
>KZ506367.1:181283-249447 GCA_002844005.1 Limosa lapponica baueri | reverse complement strand
GTGTAAGACTTGCCAGACACCTCCTTCCAGGCTGCTGGAGCCATCCCAGACATTTTTCCATGGTATTTCTTAACTACTTAGCAAGAAACGATCACTTAATGTTTACTGTTTAGTTGAAGATTCTCCAGTTTCATGAGAAAAAAAAAATGCACATGACAAAAAAAAAAATGCTTAGGGATGCTTTCAGGATATCGTTTTATTGCCTATACTTATCTGGAAATCTGGAGCACAGTGCAGTTGAAGCACAGGCAGCTTTAAGCTGGGAGACTTTAATTCCAAGGCCTTTAAGAATTTATCTGCTGTCTGTTTATATTACAGAGAGGCTTATTTGCTTTGCTGCAATCTGAAATCCTTGAAATGTTGTGGTTTCCTTTGGGTGGGTGGGTTGACATTTCCTTTAGAAAACAAGCCGAGAAATAAGCTAATGGAAAAGCAGGAGGATGGAACAAAGAAAAAGAAAAGAATCAGGAAAACCAAAGATATGGATTCCCCAATTTCCCAAGTTCCATAACCTACAAATGTGCAAAATGGGTAAAAATGCACAGAGAACTGATTCCCCTGCAATCATTCTTCTTTAAAGCAGATTTTGTTCTTCATTAAAATAGCCAGTTACTTTAAAAATCCAGTTTTGAGTAGCAAAATACATCAAAAGACCTTTTCTTTCTACTCACCCATCATGTTTTGAATTATTTATTCAGCCTATCTTTTTTTCCACATATATTTTCTGCTCAGAGACATTCTGTAAATGGGACTTTATTTCTTTTATAGTGTAAGGAAGCAGTTAACTTTTGTTACCATTTACAGTAAGAATAAAAGATAATATTGGTAATAACAATAAAAACACTGTCATCTAAGCACAATACAGAATCATGTAATCTGGCAATCAAATCATATGGCTTACAGGAATAGAAAGACATTAGATGGTTACTGTATATGAATGCAAAATTTGAGCGAGGCTCACAGGAGAAGAATATTTGTAATTTATGCCCCTAAGCTGCAGTCATTTGACAGCATCAATATTTAGTTTCACATAAAAAAAATTAATTGTGCCAAATATTGATAGAAGTATTGTATTCCTATTTGTTACTGCATTATAGGAGGGTCTAATGCTTATTAAGCCATTAACTCTACAGATGAAGGCAAGACCCCTACAAGAGTGTAGTCTCCAGGAGAGACTAAAAGGTCCCTTTTAAAACATTTCCCTTTGAAGAAATTGTGTTACGAGGAGAAGGGCAGAAGCACAGGCAATCTGCACCAAGAAATGGTTTTGTTTTCCTAAACCGGAAAATCCTTATCTCTCCATAAAATGCAAAGTTATATTGAACTATCTGCAACGGTCTTATCAAAGAACTGTCTCAGCTCTCAGACACGTTCTGCAGCAGCAGGAAAATGTCTGATGCCTCCACAGACTGTTTTCTGGAGATGGTCCCACAGCCATCACCCTCTGGTTTAAGAGTAGCGGAGGAAGCTCAGCACACAGTTGGAAAAGGCAATGACTTGCTGGCTGACGGGCTGTAAATGACACTGGATTACACTTGAGCCCGTTTTCTGAGAGCATGCTGGATGAGACAGAGTTTTGGTTTGTGTGGATTCAAAAGAAGGAATCAATCTTCTTCTGCCAGCTACTACCATAAGAAGCGCCGTTCTTCAAAGCAGTCTTCAGGGACGTTATTCCTCACGCTGACATGCACGTGAGGTGCTGTTGCAGTATGGGTAAAAAAAGGTCAGACTACACATAGATAAGATAGTCCAGAGCGTAGCAGGCGCAAGGTCTCCCTCAATTACACTGGCACTGTTTTGTTGGCATGGTGTCAAGAGAACTTAGAAAAGAATTTGACCCTAGACCTCCATGGGAAGAGATTTCCAAAGAAGCAGCAACTTGAAATTTTCTGTCCAGCTCGGATCTTTTCACACTCTCACTGACAGTACTACTTAAAATGGAAGCAATTCTCTGCTCCCCTTACCTTGGTAAAAGGCTGATATTACAAAATCAGAAAAATCCTTCTTTCCCTTGGGCAGAAATTCTGATATTTTACAGTCTTTCATCCTACCCAAGAGTGTTTTAAAGATCTCTGCCCCAGGCCATTGGTTAATGTGGACAGAAAATGTTCTTCAGTTTTCTTTCTGTTTCTCTTTCCTAGTACTGAGAAGACACTAACTAGTTCTGTTTTGTTGTAATTATTCTTTTTAAGATTTGGAATCCAAACAATCAAGATTTATTTTATTTTATTTTTAGTATTTTCTAAGTACTTGCTTTAGAAACAGGGCTCCAGAGATGAATGGAAGAAAAGTCACAAAGTGTGGAGCTGATAAACACATAGATCATAATGGTAATGTCTGAATGGCCCACAAATGTCCATAAAACAGATACTATAGAAAAACTTGTCCGTGGCAGGTCAGCAGCTCAGGGGATTCAAGTGTGACGGGGAGAGCAGCTCTCCACCAAGATAGAGATGTTCTGCAAGCTGCTGGCAGGTGCTGCTCTGTGTGAGCATCTCTTGCAGGCACTGGCTGCCCACAATCACAGAGATGATTGTGTCTTCTATATCCTCCTTCGGTAAAAGGAAGCAGCGGAGAGGAGCTAAGCATGACAGAAGCAAGATAAGAAAACAATACTTTGTAAAAATGCATTACTCCATAAGAAAGAAGAGGGATCTGCCTTCCTTTCCCTGGTATTCATATGAAACTTCACTGAAGGACAACTTTTAGCAAGGACAAGAACTGTCAAGTTTCACCTTTAAGAGATTCACCCTAGTTTATGCTTATTTTCTTATACTGCACACAGAACTATATGAAACAGTCACAAGAATATAAAATTCAGTTGTTTCCTGGTCTTTGTTTCATACTGCATAAAAGATGCAATGTGGACATGCCGACATGCTGGTTGAAGTCTGGAAAACCATCCTTCGGGGTTTGGGGTTTTTTTTATGCTATCTCATCATCACTGAATTTAATTAATGATTTTAAATTAATGGGTCAGTGGGTTGGGTTTAATGGGTTGGAAGTCTGTCATATTTGCATACCTAATGTGAAATTCAGCTGCTTATAATTTCTGCTTTGGGACTGACCAGTCTGGCACATGGATGCTAAATTATCTTTGCCGGGCAATTTCAAAAGACCTGGAGCCAGGTAAGTCATCTGCTGAAACTGGAAATCTCCAGGTGCAACCTCCCAAAGTTTTAGTTAGCAGGTAGCTCCAAGTAAGTGACATTTTAGAAGTGACTTGGACAAGGCAGGTAAATGTGAGCGGCAGACCTCATAGTACTACTACTAACAACAACAACAAGAGTCTGTCGTCTCCCATAGTGTTGTCCTGCCAAAACTGCATGGGAGTTACTCTAAGATAAGATGAACAAACCTTTGTGGCAAATGCTATCATTAGCAAGGCACCCTCTCATGCAATTTTTTCTTGAGAACCTAATACAGATGTTACACCTTGCATGTCAGCATATGGTTAGTGGAATCACTAAAGGATTACGGTAAGAGTCTTCCTGCAGCTGCCAGGAGCTGCCAGCCACAGTGTGTGGCAGAGAAAAAACAGCAACTGGCTCAGGCACCTCCTCAGAGACTGTGGAAACCTTAGTTTGTGCAGTCAGCCTTAACACGAGACGTTATTTCACTGCTGTCACCGTCACGCAAACTTAACCAGTTCCTGTCACGCATCACACATCCCTAGCGACAGTAGCCTACAGGCTATGAAAACAGTGCAACGCTCTCCAGCTTAGCTGACTCATTTCTGTTACAAAGAATACTTAGAGGAAATGCTTAGAGAGCTCCAGTTGCATTCTGCAGAAGTGGGTGTCACCTGTTTATTCCTACCCATGCTATAAATATGCTGGTATGTAACTGAAATAAAATTGCATTCTATGGAATAGAACTATGACATGATGAAAAAAAATGAAAAAGGAATTAATCATAGTCCTTACTTTACCAGTATTGCTTGCTGCTCTGGAAATACTCTGCAAAGCTGGCTTCCAGATGGGCTTATTCAAACTCCTGCACCAAGAAAAAAAGAACTCTTTTTATACAGGAAATATGAATGGCATCCAAAGTGTTAGATCTTCATCCTGACTGAAGTGAAGCCAACAGCTTGGAGACTTCAGTTGTTCAGCCTTTCTGACTTCATTTCACTTCATAAAAGAATTGGATGCTTAGGAGAACTTTAGCAGGACTGGAGAGCCCCTGTAACCAGTGTAGGGGAATACAGACCACAGTGTCCTGCCTTGACAGCTGCCAGCTTTGCATAAATATACGCTAATTAACATCATCAGCATCCAGTTCATCCAGTAGAGTGAGAGCAAAATAATTTTCCCAAAGAAAAGTAACCAGAAGAGTGGCATTTTATTTTTGAAAACTTAAAATCTGAGATGTCAAATACTAGAAACATACCTAGAGGCCGGTAAGTCTGAGAAGTTAGAGCCCTATACAGAGCATACATCGGCGGGGTTCTGCAATATCATGAAATAAATTTCTGGTGCTTAATAGGGAGGTGCTTTTACTAATAGTCAAATTTTCAAGCAGGCAAGATTCTTCTCAGGTCCAATCAAAGAGACCATGTCTCCCTAGGAGACTTACCTTGTTTAAACCAAAAACATCACAGCTACACCACCACCCATCAAGGTAATCTGAAATTAATAAAATGTTAGAACAGAATTAAAAGGAGTTCAGAGTTTTAATGTAATGACTCAGGAACTTTATACCGGTCTCACATTCAGCACGTACCTGCATTCATCCAGAATAAGATTAACATCAAGCTACTTGAAGAGGAAAATTTGAGGTGAGCCTCCAAGGGTTCACAGGGAGCAGGAGAGGAGAAGGTCCACATCTCTGTTGCCATGTGAAGGAGTATTTTGCAGAGACTCAGGAGACACACATTTGATAGCAGGTTTTGTAGCAGCTGCAGGTCACAGGGCCAAACAGACCAGTCAGCTGTTTTCTAGTCACTCAATGAAAAGAGAATGCTCCTCACTATTCCCTGTGCTGTAGCTAATGTTTTTCACTTGGAGTACCAACTAAATCACAGATGTGGTGACTGTCCTTAATCAAATTTTGCTCTGAGATCAGAAAATCTCCATGTAAAATGGCTGCATTTATTGTCTATGAAGCTGGGACTAACGCTTTGCAAATGGGATTGCCCATGGGATGCTGCATGAAAAGGATCCTGGGCTGGACACGGGGCACTAGCAGCCATGGCATCCTCTTTAGAAACTGCTTGTGAGCAACTGGTGTCTTGCCTCACCTGGTGCTGGCAGGAATACTGGGATGAAGAGCAGAAATGGCCTTGAACAGGAAGAATGGTGCGAAGTGCTGCGCAGGAAGGCACTGGTATCGGCACGTCAGAAAGCAAAAGCTGAAATCATAGCTGAAGGAACAGCTGGCCTTGTGCTTCTCTGCAGTGGGGAAACAGAGCATGAATTCAGAACAAACAGCTGAGTGACTGAAAAAGTAAAAATAAAGAGGAAATCAACAGCAGTGAAACTTTTGTTTAAAGCTGCTCAATAATAGCACTTATATGTTTTTATGTACTCAGATGGACTGGGGCCTAAATAAGCTTGATTTTTCTATTTCTTATATTATGGCGTGCATTTTGTAAAGCAATGTTCAAAAATAGAAGTAGTTACAAGGCCAGACTTCGTATGTATTTATTGCCATACCGTCTCCCAATAGCAGCTCAGTCCCCCAACCACTGGCATGAATGATGCATGTACAATAGCGTTAATTTTGGATGAAAGTAACATTAGTGTATAGGCTACACAAGGCCTATTTATCTCTTAATAGAGATAGAAATCTCTTAGAAAATATCTTCTCTAAGAGAAATAGAAAATGGTGAGTAAAATCACAGAATTCTTCCTAAATCAGGACATTCAATATAATATGTTTTCACATTCTTAGGCTTCTTTAATTTATTAAAAGAATCAAAAGATACAAGATTCCACAAGCCAGCCGGGAGACACCTCATCAGTTCAGCTTAGAAAGACCTCTACGACACATAGGGAAATGTCACATTTTAAAATATAATTTGAAATGAAAATGTCACAAACTGCCTCCACCTTTTGAGTTAAGTGATTTTAATCACAGGTTCTAGTTTGTGGTCTGTACAGCACCTTATATGAAACACTGTATTGAAAATCTCTAATTGAGACTCATCTCTTTCCACTAAGCCCAGAATATGCAGGGTCAAGTATGAATTTGATGGAATGAAGGTCAGACTTCTATTGCTGGCATTCAAAGTCTTGAACAACCATCCCTGACAACTGATCCATGAGCACCTCGTGGTACTCAGTTTCTGTTAAGATAAATAATCTACTGGTGCTAAAAGATTTTCAACAGCACATTCCAGTGAGACTCTAGGCCCTGTGTTATGAACTAAACAGGAAAACAAATGAACCAGAGGAACATACAAAGAAATTGTGAAAAGGACCCACTTCAAGGGGAAATACTAAAACCACTTCTTATGTACGGGAACCTAACCTTTCTACTGAACTAGTGGTTGTGATGAAGGCTGCAGTGAGGCAATTACACAAACATTTATTTATCTGAATAAATGTAAAAAAATTATTAAAGAATGATATTAAAAATATATTTATTTGCCTTTTTGTAGATGGCTAAAATGCACATAGTTGTGCACCTTGATGGTTGTTTCTCAGTGTAGCTCTAAATAGGGCGGTCCTCTAAACTAAACAACAAAACTTGGACTTGGAATTCAAATGCAACCAAAAAGCACCTCTTCAGGCATTCAAATATATTGAAGCCAAAAACTTAGCAAGCTTTCAGTTTGTCATGAAAAGCAGCAACAAATGATAAATACAAAACCAGTACTCCTTATTTTCAAAACCTGGCAAGCCCACAAAACCAGGCTTGCAGAAGTTCACTCTATTGCAAAGGCCAACAGTGTTTGTTTATTCAAAATAGAAACTGTCAATACTTTAAGAGCCAACAAGGAGATGTCAGTTCAGTGCAGATGGTGCCTAAGATTCAGGCAAATGTCACATAGCATAAAGTGGCTGTGCAGAGCAGGCACGACAATGTGTGCATGTTTTCGCTTGTACCTTTGCAGTTTTGACGTTCCAAACATCAAGCACTTATATTGAAATAATTTCAAATTTTGTGCAGGAGCATTTGAAGATCTGTAGCTCTGCTACAACTTGAGCTGATATGAATTTCAGGAAATAGACACTTTAGAGCGGAAAAGGACAGCACAACCTCAGATTTGCAAGGCAAAGCTCGTCAGGAGTGCTCGGGCTCGGCTGCCGGTTACAGCCTCATTTACAAGAAACTGCAGGGTGAAAGTGAAAGGCACAAGGAGTTTCTTTTTAAGATATCTATATCTATACCTATCTTCTTTAAAGATATCTACAGATATCTTTACTCTGATTATACATTATCTTTTAAAAGATAATACAGTGATTACCAACAAAAATCCTAACAGATGTGGGTTAGGTATTTTCATTGTTTTCATAGATTTTAAGGCAGAGGGAAAATTGAATAGTTGAGCCTACTGTCTGACAGAGACCACTGATTTATTTGCATTCTGGTACCTCCAGCTCTCCCTTTGCTGGGAACTCAGTGGTGTTTTGGTCCACCCCAAACCCACAAGAGCCTTCAGCACTCACCAGTGGAGCTAAGGAGGCTGAAGCACAGTCAGTATTGTGTTTGTGCTGTCATTTGATGCAATCCCTTTTACATTTATTTCTGCCAAATCAAATACTTGGGTAAACATCTGGGCACTGGCAAAAATATTCTCCAGGACCCATGTTTCCCTCCACCCAGGTTTGTCAACCATATTGATGACAGAATTCATCGCTTAGGGCAGAAATTTTTCAAACGCAACTGCACTGGCCCCAATCACTCCCAAGTTCCACTGCTCTGCCCTGCCTGGTAACATGAAGTTATACAGGTTAGATTCACCATATATAACAGGATAGAGTTCATAAAATGCTTTGGCTGGCCCAGTTAAATTACAGTATATGCTACCTATAAAACCAGCACTACTCAGTATCAATCTACTGATTCTTCTGACTTGACCCCTGTTCTGAAAGGTACATAATGCCTTCTGAGATGTGCCACATACTTTAAACCTTCTTTGGTATCAGCCCGAGTAACGGTTGTAAGTGACTTGCAAAATCAAGCCTGGGAGGAAGAGTCCTTATTAATAAAATCCCTAAAGTTCACAGTCATGGGAGTGTTAATTTAAATAGTGCCACGTTTTACTGAAAGGTGGCAGTACTCAGTGAATGTCCCTTTTGCTTATGGCTACTTTCCCTTCTGTTTCTTATAAATGTCATTGTACTACTCTGGATTCTGTCTGGACACATGATCATCTGGGGAAAACAGAAATTCCAACCACATGAAACAGAACTGAAAGTAATTAGAGAATCTTTTTCATTCATCCTCTGACTTGTAAAATAGATAGATGTGTTTCCTTCTAAAGGCTGCATTTCCCAGCTGTAAAACAATAGAGCTCCCCCCACCAGTACTTCTGCAATCTTCGTCACACAGCTGTGGAGTGTTGCAAACTATTAACATTTGTAAAGAGTACTTGTAAAGTCATAAAAGCAGCAGGGCCACCAAGGTCTTACTCCTAAACTGTGGGGAAAGTTTCAGTTTCTGCTCTTGAGTTAAAGCAGTTTGCATGTTTTGCAATGATAATATAGTTTATGGTCTCTAATCTTGTATTAAGCCCATTGAGCCCAGTTAAATTCCTGGTAGGAAAGGCTGTACTGTTGCTCTTTTGTTTCTTCAGTAAAGTTACAGGCAGATGCTTTTATCTTTCCTGGTAGCCATTTCTCATGCAAGCACATACCGAAGAACAACTTTCTATCATGGTTTTCATTTCGCTGATTTTCATCCACACTTAAATTAAATGTCTGAATATCCAGCACCTCAACTTAATAGCTCTAAAGTTGTATCTTCACGTTGCAGCTCTGTATAAATGGGCAGATTGTGCATTTCAGAAAGTAATAAATGAACAGACTATACATGAAAAGGCCTCTAGAAAGTGGCAAGTCACATCCTGGGTCAGCCCTGCTCCTCTGTCCCACTCAGGTAGGAGGGAGCTTCTGCCTCCTGTTCCCAGGTTTTACACAGCACAGCTTGGTTGGCCACAGGTTGGCCTCTGAGGAAGCAGGTTAGCTTTCATCGTAGAAGCACCAGATTCCTGTGAAGGTGGGTTGAGACGTCTAGATTGCAGACCTAGAAAACTCTTGAGGTTTATCTAAGCTTGGCCAAATGCCTCAGGAGGAAGGAGTGCTCCCCTGGCTGCAAAGCTGTCTTTGATTGCCCACTGCTTGGGACCAAAGTAGTTCCTGCTTCCTCCCCCCGCTCCCTGCCCCTTTCTTCCTTCAGTGTGCACAGACCCTGCAATTAAACCTTCTCATTCAGAAGGAAAGGGGACTCTCTGTTGTGCTCCAATGATAAAGCAACAGGTGACTTAAACCTGGGCAACTGCATTTCAGCAGACAGGAAATGTTGCACAGTCACAAAAACTGGGACTACTTGTATTTACCCCTCTGCCTTGTGAGTGAAGAGGCTGGGTATACATTCCAAACAGGGTTGGTTTTCTAACTCACCTAGAACTCGGGGCAATTTAGACTTATTTCTGGTCCAAACCTCTTGTTAATTTTAGCATTTATTGCCTACTACTGTTCTACAGTTAAGACTGAATACTCATTTAACCTCACTGGGATATGTGCTATATTTACAGTATATTCCAGGAAATTTTAATTAGTTCATATTTTCATCTGAAATACAATTACATAAAAAAGTATTTTTTAACATAAACCACCAATTCAATATGTTTTTCCTTTCCTCAATTTTGCTACAGTTTGATTTTTATGGGACAATTGTCACTATTTTTTCAAACTGAATGAAATAATAGAGCTTTGAAATAGTTCTCATCCCTTCAGAGACTTCATTAAAGACAATTTCTTTAAAGAGGTACCATCAACTTTTTAACCTTATCAGTTTTATCCAACAGTTTAACAGTGAGATCATTTGTGGGAATGTGGGCGTTTCAGACTTAAATGTGGGAAATTCAGAGTCAAACCTTCCTGGCACAGAGAGGCTTAAGGACATGCTACTCAGGCTCATTTCGAAATGATGACCTCACCACAAGCCTGTGTAAGGAAACATTCTCTGGTCTTCCCATGAACTAGCTTTAGTTCACAGAAAGCTATTCAAGAGCCATTGACCTGCAGAAAGAATGGGACTTGCCTTTAAGCCTGCAGACTGGGGCATTGATTTGAGAGAGGTGAGCCACTGAATTCTGGCCCAGCGTCAAATACCACTTATGTAGCTTATCTAATAACTGCTTAATGTACAAGATGTAACAGCACTCAGAGGAGGCACCAGAATCCTGTGTTTCCCACTCACAGGTGAGTGCTCTAGCTGTTAACGCTCCAAGTCTCTCTTGGCTAACAAATGCTCCTCCTTCCTTTTCAACGAGAAGAGATCTCTACTGAGTAGTTAGGATACCTTCCAGAAAAGGGAGGAACCAAAGTTTGACTACCCTCTTGCCAAGCAGGGACACAAATCTCACTTTTCCACATACTGAAGAGGTCTTCTAAGTACTCATCAGCTGCCCCAGCAACAGTCTCTCAGCTTGCTCCATTTTTAAAGGACTACCATTCTTCAAAGACCGATTTTTGAACAAGCTCAAGAGGGGAAAAGCTTCAGACACACCTCTGTAGGCAATAGTTCCTTACTGGCTGCTTGCACGGCATACTGGCTGCTTTGGATCTCCTTTCAAAGAAACTCGGCTCTCAATGTGCACCACAGAGGACCATAATACGCGTCAAACACTTTATCTCAGAAACTTCAACATTTTCTTGGGCAATGCTCAATGTTGTGGCACACGTCTTTTTTGGCTTTTAGCCTAATTAATTAGTGCAAGGTCACCAGGCAGTCTGTTTCAGAGCAGGGCTTAAATCCACGTCCTAATTTAACGCTCAGGCTAATGGGTTGTCTTTCCTTGCTGGGCCTATTTCCAGATCTGTAAATACAAAGCTGGTCCCTGCAAAAGGCTTTGCAATACACAACTGACAAGCATGGATTAAGCAGCACATTGTATTGTCCTTCACCTAGCGAACTACCCTTGTCACACTTTAAGGACAAGCAAAGCAGGTTTTTATTATCTCCTGTGTAGACATATTATGCAAGTACACTCTAAATGCCTGTAATGAAATCACTGACAAAAGAAGTAAATACTAGAGATACAGTGGGAGTGAAGAGGGTGGACACTATGGAAAATAACTTGCATGATAAAATAATCAGATGACAGGATGAATTTTCAACAGACTGAGTACTCAATCAAACGGAGGCATTTGAACACATTTGCAGCGATCGTCCTGACTCTTCTCTAAAGCTCAACTCATGACAGACAGCGATAGATAATAACAGAAAGACCATAATGATCTTGTGAACCCTGAGCCTCTAATTACTTGAGCTGGAATGTTTTTACTAGATGTCTTCAGCATGCAGGGATGAAAACATGATTTTTCTGTCCAGCAGAGGGGGCTTGGCAGTAAGTTTTCTAAACACAAAACCAAATTAGTTCTTTGGAAATTGAGTAATACTAAAATTAAACTGACTTTTAGAGGAACTTGCATAGTATTATAGATAAAACCGGAACTTCCTACAAACAAGAGATTCAAATATAAACAGACACAAATCAAATTGAGCGTTGTTCTGGCTCTTTGTTTCCCTTTCTTCTCAGTGTGGCTTTTATATTTCAGCAGAAAGACCTTGCAGTTATACCTGACACGCACAGTGTGCAAGTGAAAATGTTTTTGCTCCTAATTCCTTTGAAAAGCTGAGTCCAAGTTCCTACTAAACCTGTCCCTGTAAACTATTACAGTACATGTACTAGAAAATCACAGGGATGACATTGAGTTAAACTCCTGGTGGAAGGTTTTCCATGACACCATAAAGCTGTGTATTTGAAGGCAGGACATATAATCTGAGTCCAGGAGTTTACAGCATGGTTATCTAATTATCTGAGGCCACTTTGTAGTTTTAAACAGTAGACATAAATCTGGGTGGCCACAAGAGCCACTGGCAACCTCACAATATGGGTGAGACCGAAAACATGGATGTAATCCAAGGTGGTGGTGTACAGAAGCACATTTAAATCTAATGCTTAGTGCTAAGTTGCACACAATGTTACGTTAAGACAAAAGAATGACACGAATTTCTCTTGAAATGAAAATCTGTGGCTAGTCTTCTGGTAAAATTCCTCTTTTTCATCGTTATTTGGATTTGTCCCCCAAATACTGTTTCCTTGCTCAATTTCCACTCACATAGAAGAAAAGTGCAGGCAGGTGCATTTGAATACCTGGGAATTATATTCACTTGATTACTTCTGATGAATAGAGTTTGACTCCATGTGTGAGCACTTGAATGGCACTGTTCAGTGCTGTTCAAAATACAATTCTTTTATTTCTAGTGAGAACTAGCTGCCAATTTTAATTATAGATTCTGGTAAATGCAATTATTTTCGCCTCTGTGGCTTCTGGTGAAGGAAATATTGAAAATAATGATGCACTAAAGTAACTTAAAATGAGATTCATGCCAGATGTAGCAGAAGGTGCAAATGACTCACCATGACCAGTAAGAGTGCAACACTTTCCCTCGCCGACACGGCACGGGCTGTCCTGTTCCACGCGCAGCAGCAGTCCCCATGCAGGGATGCTGATGGATGCAGCGCCCTGCAGCAGCCTGGGCTCTGCCTCCCCACTGCCCGCACCGGCCATCCTGGTGAGCTCTTCTCAGGAGGCAGGATCTCAGCAGAAGCCCTGTGTTTGTGTCACCACCCACCTAGCTCAGTAATTTGCCTTAAGGACTAATATTCTTCAAAAAGGAGTATATGGGGGAAGAGGAGGATGAGAATTCTGGTCACCTGGTGAAATAAAATCATCGTTTAGTGTGGATATCAGACTGTCTGTTGAACCTTCTATTTGGAAGTGGATATACTGTATACTGACAGACTATACATCACCATATTTCTCACAGTAGAAAAAGATGGGCTCTGAGGGTTACAGCAGTCCATTGGGAGGAAGCGGGATGCAGCACTGTGTGCCCTCAGTCCCCAAACCAGGATCTCAGTTAATGGCACTGGCTCTAGATGGTGATCCCCGGCCCCTCCTGCCTTTGAATCCCCTCATCCATACCACATTGCAATGCTTCCACCCATTGCTCTCAGTTCCCCTGTTCTCTGGACCCATCATTTACCCCACTTCTTCAAACCCATCTCAAAAACTCTCCCTTCTCTATAGAGCTGCCTTTCTTCTCACAAAATTAAAATATCCAGCCTTCCACACCAGAGCATCCTCTCCTTGATCCAACAACCCTGGGCTACACATCCTCCCTGGACCTTCCCTTTCCGCCTGCCTGGAATCACCCCAGAGCTGTTTTCTCATAACCCTCAGGTACTCCCAGTGCTGCCCCTACCTTATGGCCCACTCCCCAGTGTCAGGTCCCCCAGTGCCAGCCACTCCCTGGCTCCCTTTGGCCTCAGCAATAATCTGAGCTCCTTCCTGGCATCAGTTCCTTGGGTATCCCCTCCTCAGATGCACTTTGTGAAAACCTTGACTCCTGCTTTTCAGAGGGGAGGATCTCAAAACATACCAAATCCTCCAACATTCACAGCTGCAAGAGCAGCAGAAAGACTTGTCTGAGGGAAAGCAACCGGTCTTCAGCTTTCATAAAGCAATACCTCGCATAGCACTGCTGTATGTGGTACTGGAGAGGACTGAGGAAGAGAAAAGAGAAGAAAGGTGGGCAGTTATGGGAATTTGCAAGAAAAAAAAAGAAGCTACTTTGATGTTAATGACCTGAGTCAAAATACAAGGAGGCTGAACTTCCCAGAAAGGAAGTTCACTAACAAGGAACCACAGATAACCTTCAGATGCTAAACTGAAAACTCTGGAGGAGAAGGTAGACTTAATTCTCAGAAAAAAAACCTGTAGGAAATATACTTAATATCAGAGAGAGAAAGAAAGCAAAAGACAGAGAGCATCTTGAAACTAAAACAGGTATTAAACAGAAATTACAGGAAGAAATTAGAAAACATCAAGCTGGAAAGCAGAAAAAAGCAGAGAGTGGAGTAAATTTTAAACCTGGGACACTGGGATTTGTTCACTCAGATGAGGTCAGATGGGGACAAACTTCCAGCAGTATTATGGAAGAAGCCAAGAAAGAGTTAGCTGGGACTAGCACAGAGGGAGTACAATAAATCTGAAAAAAAAAAAAAAAGGAAAAGGACTGTGAACTGGAGGAGGGGAAACAGGCTAGAAATGAAAGAGGAAAGAAAGAAGCAACAAAATAAATATTGTATAGGATACAGAGAGAAAAAAGAACAGAACAGCCCATTCTAGCTCAGGTCATGGGAACCTGCAAATCTCCCAAATCTGCTTAATTAATTACCAACGCCAAGTTTAAAGCCATATGGGTACAGAACTTTTCACATGGAGAGGCAACTATCTGTGCAGGTTCAAAATGGACAAGGGAAAGCATTTTCTTAATTGCAAAGGACGTCCCAAAACTAGGAGCCCAGAGGAGTAAGATGACATCTGACAGCTTCAAACATAAAATATTCTAGCGTAAGTGAGACTCTAGATGCTGCTGACGTAAAAGCTACTAGAAATTGCTACTGCTGTTATTTTAACAAGGGCATAGCTTCTTCCAGATCAGTTCATCTTTCCAAAGATGCTAATGTGTTGAAGGAACAGCAGGTACATTAGAAAATGTATTATAAGCAAACATGTAATTGTCTGCCATTCAGCATAAACACAAAATAAACACACATACTGTTTAAAATAAAATAAAAAAACCCAACAGTCATTCCTGAGTCTTCTTGCACATGAAATGAAAGTAATGAAAATTCAATTTTTAGGCCATTAAGAGATGCAGGTAAGAGTCCAGTTAAAGCATGTTAATGTAAGTCCCAAGAACTTTCACATTAAGGTCTAACAAAGATCCAAGCAGACCGACCGTTTCCCAGGCATTGGTCATTGGTAATCAGACAGCTTAACAAGAAGTCCAAACAGTCTCGTTGGTCTACTGTAAGATCATCGCCTTAAGACAACAAAAAATCATGGAATCATGGAATTGTTGGAGTTGGAAGGGACCTTCTGGAGATCATCTAGTCCAACTCCCCTGCCAAAGCAGGATTGCCTATAGCACATTACTCAGGACTGCATCCAGGCGGGTCTTGAAAACCTCCAGAGAAGGGGAGTCCACAACCTCCCTGGGCAGCCTGTTCCAGGGCTCTGTCACCCTCACAGTAAAGAAGTTCTTCCTCATATTTGAGTGGAACTTCCTATGTTCCAGCTTGTGCCCGTTAATAATGGGTCATATTGTCAATTCGGTTCCTCCAGGGATGAATGGAGTCCCTCTTAATATGGTGCAAAAAGAGAAGTAAAAATACCCAACTAGAAAAGGGTGTCTGCGCTGAGTTCCCAGTGACTGCAACGGCTGAGTCACAGTGGGTTCTTGGACATGCAGGGGAGTTTTAGCAGGAAACCGCCCACCACTTTATTTACAGCTCCACTTCAACTATGCCATTCGACTCAGCTCAGTAGATGATTTTTATCACTCTAGATGTTGTGGATGCATTTGCACAGAGACACTTTCCAAAAGGCCACATATGTTTAGCATCAGTTTTTCATGAGGTTTCTATATATTCACTTCAGATGGAAGAAATACTGCCCCTTCTACCTCCAGTATGAAAGTACCTTTTCTCCATCCACTCTGATGTGTTTGAGTCATACCTGACCTACAGGCATGCTTTGCATTGCTGAACTGTATCTGTTTAGAAACTAGTCATTGTATACCTTATGAGCACAGGCAGCTACAGTAGCACAAAAGCACTCACCTTCAAAATTTGGACAATTCTGGCGCCTCATCATTAGTCTTAAGGAAGGTGGGAGCTCACAGATCCAGAAAAGGTGGGGGGAACCACAGTTCTGCCAGCTTATCCTGCCTCAACTCAGTGATTCCTACATTCAGCACCTGGAGACAGGGTCCTGCTCTCCCACATACAGCACATCATCTTTCCGGCAATTAGCATAACTAAAACAACAATAAGTTTGTATCAAAAAATTGCTCTGGAATGCTAACAAAGTTTCTTTTTATACTTTTCTTCTTTGTAAAATACAGAATTATCTATAGAAAAAGATGTTAAAAAATGTAATTGTTTGCAAATTCCAGACCTTAAAATTTATTGTCTTTTCCTGCAAATTCTGTCCTAGTTTTGTGAAAGAGTTAAGATCACACATTTCACCAGCACCCCTGCGTCACTCGGTGCACAGATGTGTGAGTGGGGCAGATTTCAGGTTGCATGAGCAAATGTAAATCTGATATTTCCCAGTTTTTCAGTTCTTGGCTTTGTAAACCACATAACATCAGTGCAGTGTGCGGTCCAGTGTGCAAGACGGGAGGAGGGCTGTGGTAAGTGCTGTATTGAAGTGTAAACTTCAGTTTACAGCTAACTAGGAGAACAGAAGAGGAAACGGGGTAATGATTCTCTGGAACAGTGATAGGGTCTCTGCACAGTCTCATGATTGCACCAAACTCCTGATTTCAGGGGGGAATGGCTGCTGAATCCCCAGTGATGAGGACTTGTCTCCATTTGGTGTATTAAAGCCAGCACAGTACAATGCCAAGACACAGACCCTCCCAAATCTGCTTCTTCCTGCCATCGTATTTCCCCAGCCCTGAAAAGGGGACTGGGAGGAGATAAGGGAAGAGACATAAAGACAAGAAAATACTTCGGTTGGACCCATTTCTCTCTGCATATACCAGTATACAGAAAGGCTTATGCAAATTAGAACCAGTCATAGGACTTCTGGGAAATTGCCAGTGATTCTCAGTGTATGAGTGAAATTAAGACAGGGAAGTTTCTTAAAGCTGTTTCTGAATAGCTAGTGAAAACATCCAGTTCCATCCAGCAGCAATTGCTTTGGCAATCTACCTTGGCAGCTCTGGACACTCAGGATCACTTTTTCATGTTGCACAAAACTGTGCTTGTGGCTCATTTTTTAAAACCAGCTTCAGCTTTAGCCCTGCTTTTCAAGTACACATTTGAGAGATCATCATACGCGGAGCAGAGAAAGGATGCCGGATGAATCGCAAGAGACTATCTATTTGCCAAAGGCTCGCAGGCTGTACCATTCTTGGTATTTTATGCAGTGAGTCTGTCACATGAAGAGGATTCATATGAGACCTGAAACAACTCAATGAGCGCAACGACGTAAAAACCAATGGGCTTACCTCCCCAGTCTCAAGTCTAGTGTTTCCCTATCCCCCCACATCACACCCCTCCTACCCTTCCACCACCACCACAACCACATGTTGGCACAAAATGAACAGAAAATAACCACACTCAGATCTGCCTGCCACCCGCTAGTGGAAACTGGGAATTCACTGGAATTCAGGGAACTGGAGGCAGGTCACATGCATTACACCCTTGATACCACAATTTATCTGCACAGTTGGTATTTTAGAGTTTCATGTATATAGTTCAGTTTCCCTGAAATTACCTTTTAAAAAATAAATAAATAAATAAAAGAAAAACCCACAGTCTTTCAGGGGGATCAGAAACCAATTTCAGGAAACACTACCAACTTTGATGGTAAACGCAGCCACTGAGAGTAAGCCAGTCTGTGTGTGTATTGGACTAGTTTTTTATTGAGTTTCATGTAGAAACAGAGGAGGAAAATTACAGAATGCTACGCAACTCACTGCTGGAACCACATTGCTATGTATTGCAGACTTATCAGTGGTGAACTATTTTTAGTACAGCCCATGAGCAAGCAAAAAGTGAGGACGTATTTTTTCCAGTGCTTGAACCAGGCAAGCTGCTTTTTCCAGCCCTGACCCCTGGAGCCCCCCAGTGCAGGCATGCCTCGGCATTGCTCCACTGGCACAGTGCACAGCATCGCCCTGGGCTTCCCTGGTCTGCGGCCCAACCGCCAGCGACTGTGCAGGGGAAAAGAGGACACTGAGAAAGTAAGGGTAAAAAATACGAGGAATAAAAAGCCAGAATAAAGGGAGGAAAATGGAGGGAGTTAGGTGGTATCCTTTCAGATAATTAAAAAATTTGTAACACAAATGTATCTAGAAGTGAGCTTCAAATGTCTTTGTTTTTCATCTCTTCACAAATAAGCTATTTCTAGCAGTAAAGCTAAGGTCTGGACCCCACTGCCTGATTCTGGGTGTAAGTCTGCTTTTCCATTTTGCTAAAAAAATCTACTTGGAGATCTTTGCCCAACTGCCACTAGCAGCATCAAGTCTAACGTGAAGTCACATTTGTATCCTTCCACAGCCACAGCATACCCATCCCATTCCTATTAAAGAACCAGCACCTTCTACAGAATAAAATGTTCACCTTGCTCAATGAAGAAAAAAATTCCTGAAAACCACCCTAAGATCACAGACGTTGTACTATTGTTGCTGTGTTTATATACTACTATAACTGGAAATCTTCTGAAGGGCTCTGATGAAGCTCCTGCCGAGCCTTTAGAAAAGAAATCTAAACTCAGAAAAGACTTCCTCCTGGCCAAAGCATATACTGCAAGTACAGACTTGGGAAGATCCGGAGCATTTTAACGTACCCAGAGATCCCGGGTCTCTGGCAGGCCTCTGAAGCTAAGCAGACCTCTCAGGATGTGCCAAACCTTGTCTCTAAGTGCTCCACCTTCGCCACGTGTAACTCATTACACTGTATGAGCATTAGAAAGGAGCAGAGTTCTCACAGACTAACTGGAAAATCCATACTCCCTGTCAGTATTTTAACCTTTCCTTATAGACTCGGGGAGAGAGGATGTAAACCTATTTATATGGGAAAGCATTAGTGAGAGCACAGGATTTAAATTCACATTCATGTTTATTGGTATTTCTTGGTATTATACTAGTAGGTGCTTAATTGCATCAATTTGCAAGTCTTGAGGGAAAAAGCCCCAACACTCGACATTTGAAGAATTATATCTGCTTTTTCTTGAAAAATTAGCACTCAGCTAATCTGAATTTTTAAGCTGGTGACTAGAGAAATCTAATTATGGAACCTCATCTTAGATATATACTAAAACAGCAATCACCTGAAGGCTGCATTAATTTATGTTGAATGGGGCTGTAATATCAGGAATATACAGATCATTCTGTTTAGAGGTAAACCCGGAAAGTCATGGAAAGTCAAAGACAACCTCTGCTGCGGAAACTGAGAGGTTACTCAGGCCATACTGCAAGTCATGGTATGAGACAGAGCCAGAACGGGACAGCTGGAGGAAAGATCTACAGAGAAGCACAAATTTAAACTCTGCGCATAGGAATAGCTCCAGCCACCTTACCAAAATGTTTTTCTGTGAGTAAAGTTGTATTAGAATGACTTGTGGTTTGAGGTCACCAGATGTCACTACTCTTATGTTCAATAAGTTTTTGAAGGTCACCTTGGCAAGCTCAATTCAATTTGTGTATGTGACTAAGTCTAATGCTTCCTCTAGACTCATTATCAGACATTTTGCCAGTATTTTGACGTTATTATGAACTGAAATAGATCTGCAATTGAAATATAGCATAGCATTTCTTTCCAGTTTAAGATAACTGATAATAGGACTTCTCACAGTGTCAGAGAACAGAGCCGCCCTTAAAAAGTGAGTCACCACAGACATCAAGCCTCCTGACAAGAACAATTCAGAGATGTCTCCAGAACTCTAGGAGGAAATCCTCCAGGCTGGGCACTCTTCCCACTTTCATATTCTCAATTGCCTAATTTATTGATAGGGAACATCAAGGCCTGCATGCTAAGCTACACTAATTTTACATAATGTAATATTTCTTCTTAATTAATCCAAAAGTCTGTGTGGTGAGGTCCGTATCTAATATAGGTCTTTCTAAAATTAGAGAACGCTTCATTAGTATATTTGGATTATGTTTCTGATTTACCACTTTAACAAGAGCTGCTAAAAATTCTACATTTAAAGGACTTTTGTCTTGTGTCAAAAATTGCCAGCTTATTCTCATGATTCCTAGAAATTCTGCTGGAGTTGGAATATGGTGAAGCTAATCTATTCTGAATACAGCTTGTTGAGTTCACATCTAAAATTGGCTGAGGTTTGCAATAAATCTGGAGAGGGAGAATGTCTGAAGAAAAAAATCCAATTCTTTTTCCACAAGAGCAATTATGGTGTTTTTTTTTTTTTCCTTTCCTTTTCTTGGCAAACGAAGAATTAATACTTGTATTCTGAAGTAGACTGTTGAGTCACCTATCAGGACCTATCCTTTCTCCGGGGACAGGGAAGGAACATAAATCTGGCTTATTTCTCAATACTTTGAAAACTGAGAAATTAAAATTCATATTAGCTACTTCTTGCCTAGATCTTTGCAGTTGTATGTTACATAAATAGCCAAGGCCATAAGACAATATAGGCCTATACAGGAGACCTATATATAGGATCTATCTTTACAGTAAAGATGCACATTCACTAATTTCTATTTGTTGAGTATAGGAGTTATTAGATACTGCATGACCCTAATATTTCATCATCATAAGAGTTTGGGTGGTTTATGATTTTAAGATTAGACTGCAACTGTAAAAAAGATCTGTCAAGATAGATTACAGTAATCACAGTAGGAATACGGAGGTCAGAATATCATGCAGTAGGAAAGCCCACAAAATGTGTTTTCTCAAAGCTAAGTATTAATAGCGATTTCTTCAGATCCAGGCTTGATGACTTCAGATATTAAAAGTCCAACCAAGTCATCTGAAAGTGTCTCAGTGCGTTGTATTGCGAAAGAAATACGATTGTCCACCTGGATCTGGATGAGAAGCTGCAAGATGCTGCTATGCCATCACCTTCTGATTTCTCCATGTGCTACATCTGTCTCCTGTAACGGCACTGTATCGGTCTTTGTTCACTTTAAGGACAAGACCATTTTTTTTCCTTTGAATTTGTACTATTGAGTCTCTCTACATTCAAGGAAATAGAACTGAATCATTTGATCATGCTAAGAATGAATTTTAATCAGTTTCTGTGGACTGAAAACCAAAGGTGAGGAACATTTGAGTCATTTGCTCCACCTCACCCCAACCATAAAAATCTCCTCAGATGTGGATTATGCTCATGAATGAAATGCATCAGAAACTGATCACACAACCTTCAAATTACTTCAGCAGAAGCTCAGCATTTGCACGTTGTTTGAATAGACGGAATCATGGGAGCACCGGAAAGGGCATCAATACCATTCACCTTCAGCAGCAAATGCAAATTGGTAATCATGTAAGCCATGCAGGACACAATCTAAACAGGCATTGAAAACAAAGAGAAGTGGTAGTAAATGCTTGTAAGAATGGGAAGCTATAAGAGCAGAGCGTAAAGATACCAGTAAAATAGTAATAAAGAGACACTGGAGGCCTTTTGGGACTATGAACTGATGTTTTGCTTGGTGTCCTCAAGGTTCCTACTCAAAAATAAATTTTCCCCAAAGCTTATGTCCTGTGCTTTCTTCACAGTCAGCATCCCCTTCCCATATTATATGGATATATACTTGCGAGGACTCTAACAGTATATACAAACAATAACCTTGGCTCCAAAACCCACAGCACAGTTCAGTGCCATGGCTGATTTTCCTGTGCTGTGTTACCACTTTTCTTTCATGGGCCTAGGATCTGAGAAGACACAAGAACAAGGAACTAGAGAAACACAGAACGCGACTTCAACAGCAAGGGAGAGAGCTGCCAGGGCAGTGAAGGAGGCAATGGAAAGGGAGCAGAGGCTTAGTTTGGAAAGGATCACTCAGGTATTGTGGTAGCCAGACTGAAGTAAAATTAGCAACTGGCTCTGAAATTCAAGGTCTATGTTCCTCCAGCCAGCACTGAAACTTCTGTAGTCTAGTAAGTGTGTCTGAAAGCCAAACTACCTTCATATGGTTCTGCTTTAAACTATGCAGTTCAGTATTTATAGCAACAGTCCCCCTGTATGAATGACAGCTGCTACCTCTGCAGTTAGCACCAACATTATTTTCAGGGATCCAGAGTTCCTCCATCAATTGTGGAACACGGACATACACACACACACACATACACACACCCCCCTAAGCAATGCAAATCTCTCATTCATATGAAAAAACACCAGAAATCAGGCTGCCCTTTCACAGTGCTTTTACCAACAATTTGAAGCTTTCCTTTTTTTTTTTCTTTTTCCACTCAAATAGTTAATTACCAAGCAGGATGTCTAAACTACTGAAACACAGAGAACACAAACCACATTTTTGTATGGTTAACTGTTCGGCATTTGAATTCATGAGACTAATGTAAATCTTGATTTGACTTAGTTAACATCAACAAAAGAACTTCCACTGAACATCAGACAGAGTCCATTTAGTCTGGGCTCAAGGAAACCAGCATTAACTACCCTAGAAGAAGGAACTAACATAATTTAAAATAAACAATTCCAGAATAGCCAGCTTAGAAAGAAATTTTACTCATAGCCTCAGACACTTAATTTATTACTTATTTGAAGTATAACAGAGATATATTTCAGACAATTTGGACTATTCAAAGGAACTTATGGCAGGGAGAGGCTCAACTCTTAGTGTTAGTTCACCTAACTTCCAAAAAACATAGCTTTTCAGCCTAGCCAGTAGACATGGGTGCCTTCTTACAACTAATACTCACAGCAATCCTTTTTAGAAGACAAACCCACAAATTTCTGTCATCCATCCTAGCTGGATGAGATCTGACTTGTACATTATCTGCAGAATTGCATGAATTCCAGTTCAGGCATGAATTATTAATTCTGTACCACCTGGCTAGCCCTTGTCTAGGTATAGGCACGATGCTTATCAAGGCTTGATAACAAATTGGTGACATCTCAAAGTGTGTTTTGTTCTTGGCATAATGACTTGTGTATGCTGTGACAACACGTTCTTCAGTGATATGTAGCATTATAATTAATATCAGTGTAAAGTGAGTCATTTTTAGAGCCATTTTATCCAGAAGTAAATGACCAAAAGGATAACAGGATGAGCTGTATTCATCAGGCCCACAATTACTATCTCTTAACTTAGAAAATGGTAGTATGGATAGTGTGGATAGTATGGGAATGAAGATGTGTGAGGAAATGTCTAGTCACAATAGTTACATCTTTTGGGCATGTCCCATTTAAATACAACAAACTCTGACCTTAATACCTAGCTACAGTGGGTGATGGAGGTTCACACTTCTCTCTGTGCTGCTGGTTTCACTGCATCTGAAAGCAGACTCAGAAACAGTGTGGTGTCTAATTTACTTGCAAAATCAAAGAATTCCGATTTCAGGGGTTTCGTTTAAATGAAAATTCAGATTCCGGAGAAGAAAACAAAACCCACTAAAACAGGAAGGATGGTATTGTGGTTAAGTTTCTAGTATGGGGCTCTGAAGACCTGAATTATGTTCCACTCCTAGCCCTTCTGCAGATTATCTTGCTCTGTGACTTTGAGCAAATCACTGAATCTCTTGGTGCTTCAGTTCCCCTTTTCTAAAGATGATGTTGCTGATTTGTTCAGTTTAGATAATAAGTGCTTTCATGTAAGAGCTACCATTTACAATATCAGCACAAGAGAGGCTCTAACCTCAAAACAGTAATAGTAAAATATGTGACCCTATTTACTTGAACTGTTCTTACAAGAAAATAGCAATTTATTAGACTTGGAAAAATATTTTGATTACTCACTGACAAGTGTCTTTATAACAATAACACAACTGAGCTGATTTAACATTCCCACATTAATTCCCACGCTGATCACCCACTTACTATACCAAAATTCTAATTGCCAGATACATTGGCTTGCCAATTAACCCAGCTTTATAACAGAATCAGTGTCTGCTTTTATTCTCAAAAATTAGGAACAAAGCTGAAATGGGGAGTGCCTGCTGATTTTCTAAGTCTTTCAAGTTTTTTTGATATTTTTTGTTTGTTTGTTTCTGAAGGACTGTCCCTGCAGGGGGGATGAATTCAGCAGGGTGTGGAGTACCCCATAAGGGAATTTATACTGGGGAATACCATACATGGTATCACAACCTCCTCCCTCTTGGTTGTTTCACAGGGTGAGGAAAAGCTTGGAGCATAAATAAAGGAAGCTCTGCCTGCGTTATACTGCTGCCAGTAGGCCTAAGAGTGTGGGGTTTCGAAAAACAAACTAACAAACAGGCAAATGTCTCATGTATCCCCAACAGATACAGTGCTCTCCTACCTTCAAAACCATCTTCAGAACTATGTTTTTTCCCTTGCTGCCTCCTGGCAGACCTTTCCTGGCATCCATATTCCTTGTGTTTTCTGAACAGATTCCCTCTACCCTTTGTCCCATTTCTAGCCAGTAAGCTGTGCTCCTCCTGCACAAACACCCTGCAATTCCTCTGAATTTTCTGTAATTTTCCAAGCCAATGTTTACAAAATAGGGGTAAGGACTTCTATTTTTAACAAAACCTGTTTGTTCTTCAGAGATTTACTGATACGACCCTTCAGATCAAAAGGGTTTACTTTCCTGCCCCAAGAAACAAGGGAGAAAGGCGTATGGGATAATGTCTCCCAATCATTTTATTTCTCCCCAGACTTTGCTTTTCTTTTCTGAGACCACCAGTGACGAAGAAAGGGAACACAATTTATTTCTTCATGTGAAATAGTACTTTGTGAAGAGGAGAAAAAAGGCATTTCACAAGGAAGGCTTTACTTACCAAACAGACTCTAAGCCCAATTCACCTTGCAATAAGCAGTAAGTGCTCATTAAGCTGAGAGACAGAGCACAGATCAGAATCATCTAAACTGTCAGCAGTGCTTTCAACTTCAGTGGTTTCTTGAGACCTTTCCATGTGTGCCCTGCCCAGCAGCTCTGCACCGGCTCCAAACCGATGCACTGCCCTCTACTGAGTAGAGCAACCTCATTTGATCCAACCCTGCCAGCATGGAGCTCTTTCCAAGGCCCCAGTTATGGGGGTTTTATGTGGAGGGAGAGGAGGTAAGGAAGGAAACGGAAGGATGGGAATGAGGGGTTGCAGAAGGAAACAGGAGTGGGCAAAATTGAAATTATCCCAAGAAAGCTCAACTTGTGGGACCCTCAAGTCTAAAACCCTAGCTCTTCACTGAATTTCACTGAATTTTTAGAGTTGGAAGGGACCATACAGATCATGTAGTCCAACTCCCCTGCTGAAGCAGGATTGCTTAGAGCATGTTACTTCCTATCACAAGATTTCACTCACTGTACAAGTCTCCTTCACATATTACGATTGATGCCCACTTCTCCTGGGCAAGCCTTTTTAAGGCACTTTGTGGAGCACCCCAGACCACTCTCATCGCAATTCACATGGAGATGGTATCAAACTCCTCAAGCAGCAACCTGACGCATTTGGCTGTTGGTGTCCGAGCTGGCAGGCTCACTCCATCACTCTCCTCAGCGACTGGGAGTTCACCTACCCATTCGAGCCCTGCCAAGCTCTGAAGCTTTGCAACTAAATATTATTACCACATTCCTGCTCAATGAGGAAGACTTTTTGGACAGACACTTTGTCAGCTGCGCTACTCAGTACATGGCAGACAGACCGCACGTGCACCTGGAGGATCTTTCTTTCCCCTGTGATCTTACAAAATTAAAAATTACATGAGAGTGGAACAGCTTTCCTGGCACACCTACAGCAACCTGCAGCCAACCTCCATCTCTTCTGAGAAGCACTCATACCACTGTGCCGCGTTAGAGCCATGCCACACTTCGCTCCTTAAAGCCACAGTGGTGTCAGGAGCCAGGAGCGCAGCAGCGGGAAGGTAGCTGGGCCGGGCGCCTCGGGGGCTAGGTGAGGAGATAGTGGATCGGAGCTGTACTTTTGGCTCCGATTTACCTTTTTGCGACACAGCTAAGCACTTCTAAATCTCTTTTCTTTGGCGGAGAGCACTTTGTCTCCTCTAAGTAGTTGACTTTAAGCTGTTAAAGGCAAGACCTGTCTGAACAAGAGCGGTGCCTTAAACAAAACAGCCATTCAATCTGCTCGCTGCATGGAGCGCAATACACCAAAGCAAATAGTGGCAAAACATTTCTCACTATTGCATGTTCAAATTCTAAAGTAAGTTTCAGTTCCACCATTCCTTCATGCTTTTGTTTTACACAGAAAAGCAGCTGAGCTTCCCTCCCTCAGCTGTTTATGCCAAACCTTAACTTAAGCTCAGTTGCTCAAAAATTGTTTGAAAGAAGATTCTGAGCACAAAGTGAATCTCTGTGCCAAGTCTTAAGAAGAACGATGAGCTCTGTTTCTCCAAATTCATGACAACTATACTTTTGCATGACAGAACATAAGCAGTAAATCTTGGTGGCTAAAGCATCATCAGAAATTTGCCAGTTCACCTATTGTACGCTGGCTCCACATCACTGTAAGGCATGTATTGCCATCAGGTTAATTCAGTCTGTGACCACACTGGATTTTGAAAAGAATATTCAGTCTCAAAGCAGGAAATACATTCCCTCAACTTCATCCCAAAGGACAACTCACAAGTCCTTGCCAGCCCCTGTCCTCTTAATCATCTGACAGAAACATTTCATTGTCAGAAAACATCATTGTTGACTGCAAGGGAAAAACATCCTCTCTCTGCTCCTGATGTAAAGAAGCACTCTGGCTGCAACCCCCCCATGTTCCGCTGCATGCCCCCAACCACGCGTGCTCTGGAAGCAATGCATTCGTCTACTGATACCAGATTCAAGAGTCAGTGGAATTAGTTACAAGTCTTCTGCATTTTTGCACAGGCCTATGCAGATGAATTACTGCACAAGGTACATACTACGCTACTTGGCTTCCAAACAGACAAGGAATAATCAGAAGAAAGACTCCCTGGCCTTTTAAACAGGTGTTGGTTACTACTTTAAGAAAAATCCTCTTTAGAAGAAAGCACACTTTACTGGGCCTTGCTTAAGGGAGCACATAAGATACTGGTTGGGTACTGGAGGTTTCAAATCTCTCTCTGGGCAAGCAGAACAGCATCCCAAGCCTCCCGCACTGGCTGCTGGCGAGGTTATAAATACAGCTGGGGATTTGAACAGTTACTTTTAAATCTGATTACCCTATAGAAAACCCCAGGGAAATTCTGTTTTGAGAACTCAAAACGCAGTGTAGCGTCCTCTCAGTGGAAGGATCATAGATTTCTCTGAATGCTTTTCACACTTTAAAATTATTATTGGTCTACATTTGCTCCCCTTCTTGGACATTTAAGTTATACATTAAGTCCTCTCACCTGTTCTGTCCATGCTGACCTGTTAGCTTTGAGGAGAGCAGCTATCTTCATGTTAAAACTTCTCATGTTGGTTGGTTGCTTTTCTTGCCATTTTCCCCCATGTTTTGAGCTAGCTGCCAGGCCAGAGCCGTCTCATCACCTACCTCTAGTGTCCCCTCTCCTCCCCGTGCCCTCAGCGCACTGCTGTGCCCAGCCTCTCCGGGCCAGCAGCTCCTGCGGGGCCAGCCTGACCCTGCACCCAGGGGCACGTTCTGCACCACCGCTTCGCTGGGGCTGTCCAAAAAAAAGGGGAAAAAAGAGAAAAAAACAGATTTAGTCAGGGAGACCACCACCAGCGGGCTGGGGAGCCCGCGGGGGCGTCGGGGGCAGGCTGCCCCACCGCCGGGGTTCCGCAGCGGAGGCAGCGCCCGTCCGTCCCGGCGGTGCCCCCCCTGGAGCTGCCTCGGCGGGGAGCCCGGGCACGGCCGGCCCGGACCGTGACTCATTCGGAAAGTGAAAGTGTAAGCGGCGGCCACGTGTTTTCGGAGAAGGCAGGGGAGGAGCCTTAAGGCAGAAAACCAACGCCGCCGCGTTAAATAGAAAGCAGAGGCGATGAGCGGGGCCAGAGCGCTGGAGGTGCCGCTCGCCTGCCCGCCCCGCGGGAGCCCCGGCGCCAGGCAGGGCCCCCGCCCGGAGGATGCTCAGCCGGCCGCCGGGGCCAGCACTAGCCGCCGGAGCCGGCCCCTCTCCTCTCCGCAGCCTGCGCGCATGTTGCGCGCTCCGGGGACGGCCCCCGCCCGCGGCGCCCCGGGCGAAGGTAAGGGAGGGTCTCTGTCCCGCGGGGTCCTCGGGAACCGCATCGGAACGCTCCCGCGCCGCAGTTAGAAGAGGTCAGATTTCGGAGGCACGACAAGGGAGCCCTTGGCTGTTGGGCAAGAGCGTGGTGGCTTTGGGGTTTTTTGCCTTTTTTTTTTGTTTGTTTTTGGGTTTTTTTTTTTTGTTGTTGTTGTTCTTCTATTTTTTTTTTTCCTCCCTTTTTGGCTCAGCGTCCGCGCTCAAGACGGAGCTCTCGTGCCTGGTACGAAGTAGCGGGAAAAAACAATACAGCGACCGCGCAGTGGTTTCTGCACGGCCGCGCTCACCCCGCAGCACCCGCACCCTGGCCCGGCGGGGGAAGCGGAGCAGCCCCTGGCCGGGGCGCGGCGGGACCCGCCGAACGCTCTGCTCCGGCAGAGACGGGGCTCCCCGGTACCGGACGCCAGCTCCGGCTTTCAGGCTGTAAAGACCGGAGTGTGCCCCCTGTTTGTTCTGTGCCCTCTTGGAAAGGCACCACAAACTCTCTCTGGGCGATGGACGGCTTCTGCTAGGGAGCCCTGCGATTTTTAGATCTCGAGCTTAGTGGTTATTTCTCACCAGCGTGCCCTGAAATTTAATTTTTGTTAACTTTAAATACTGAGCGATAATCTTGGCCCAATAATTGGAAAAATTGACATCAGTTTCCTTTCCTTCTGCTGTGTAAAGAAAGCCCAGTGCTACTTTCAGCTTGTTAAGTTATTTGCCAGCATAAGGGTTTTACAAACCTTCTTTGCTGTTTCAGGAGGTAATGTGACCTAAATGAAACCAAACATCAGGTTGCTAAATTAGCACAGACAGGAATCCAGCTGTGTACTTTCTTTGAAATCCTCATTAGCATGTTACCCTGAACTGTAAGATAGCTGAGGGATTCATTTCTGAGAATACTTCAAGGTTTCTCAACAAGCTGCTGCTGCAGATCTATATCTGACTACAGGGATAAATCCTAAAATCTATGCTTGCCAGTAAGGTCAAGGCAGCTGGCGGAGATGTATCGAACCACACTGTCAGAGGTAGACATTTCAGGCCAAACTCATTCCTGGTGCAGCACTGCTAATTCCTTTGAAGTAACACGAGGGATGAATTTAGTCCCTCATGCTGAAAGATATATCAATAGGAAGCAATTTAGATTGGGCCACTTAAAGTGCATGTAATACAAAAAAGAGAGAGAGGCTGAGGAGTAATGCTTTAAGGGTTCATAGAGGTTGATTTGTGTAAGCTAGTGAGGTTGTAGCATTGCTGTCCCAAGGGAAAGTTGGGAGAATGGGAAACAGCCTTTTATGGCTGAGCCTCAGGTTAACAGGAGAGAGGAAAGTAGTTTTAGGATTACTGTGTAAATTGGCAGTCTTACAGGCTGCTCTTCCAAGTTACACTTCAGTCGCACAATGGCATCTATTCACCTCACCCTCTTCCCCAATTATCCGGAGACATGCCTAGCTGCAGAGTTTACATTTCCTTCACCCTCTTTCTTTTTCACACAATACACCAAATAACGATGTTGTCTGAGTTCCGAAATCTCGGTTGGGATTGGGGAAGGGAAAGAGGGAGGTGCAGAGAAATTGGTAACTCAGTTGTAAAACCTCGTTGCTTTGTTCTCTAAAACTGGAGGACCTGATGGAGCACACACAAGAGAACTTCTCATTGAGAGGGTCGTTTGACTCCCTTTAGGTTCCTGTATGCTTCTGTGGGCTCATAGCAGGGAAACTGCATTGTCCTCTGAAGCTGTTAATGATGCTTGCTAAATATTTTTGGAGCTTTGGGCTTTGCCATAGTGATAGACTGCTAATCTTGTCAGAAAGCGAGCAGTTGTTTGCCCAGTGTAAATTGGCAAATGAATATTTTATTATTTTATAATGGGTGGGAGGCATGTGAATGGAAGACTTGGTCATTCAGAGATTGCAGCCGCTTTTCTCTGGGGATCTCACATTGTGTCTCTTTGGCATTTCAGAATAGCTGCTGGAAAGCTGCCCTGCCGTAGCCACTGACGCTATGGAAGACCGCATCCGCTGGTCTAGGCTGTAGGATGGTAGCGCACAGCAAGGTGTCAGCAGATAATGCAGTTGCAGCAGACCCGAGATGTCTACTTGACCCTCCGGCACGGGATCGTTCACAGGCCCGAGGCTACCACAGCCCCGGCCGACCCAGCACTGTGCAGGCCCACAGCAACACGCACTTCCGAACTTTTCGCTCGCAAGCGGATTTCAGTAGCATCACTCGAGCAAGCAGCCTGCTGGATGCCTGTGGCTTCTACTGGGGACCTCTGACTGTCAGTGCTGCCCACGAGAAGCTGAAGTCTGAGCCCGAGGGCACCTTCCTCATCAGGGACAGCACACAAAAGAACTGCTTCTTTGCCATCAGTGTTAAGACTGCGACTGGGCCCACCAGCATCCGGATAAACTTTCAGACTGGGCGTTTCAGCCTGGATGGCAGCAAAGAGACTTTTGACTGTCTTTTTAAGCTGCTGGAACATTACCTAAGGTCCCCGAGGAAGGTACTGGTTACCCCCCTGCGCAAAGTCCGTGTGCAGCCCCTGCAGGAGCTCTGCCGGAAGAGCATTGTGAAGACTTTTGGAAGAGAGAACTTAAACCAGATCCCCCTCAATCCTGTTCTAAAGGACTATCTGAAATCCTTCCCATTTCAGATATAAGTACAGCATTAACTGCATAGGGACGCATGAGAGATGCGTAAAGAAATCCAGCTTTCTGGGTTTTTAAACATGTTTGACAGTGAGCAAACTTATTTTTGTAGCAATTTACTGTATTTTGGGATGGAACTTGAACACTTGACTTCTTATGTTTACAAAAACTGTTTGCACAAACCTGGGGTTTTAAAACCCTGGTGTAATTTTTCTGCCAAGCAGAATATTTTATTATTTTATAATATTTTTAATGACATTAACATAATAAACTTTATTGTGAAAGTTTTTAAAAAAAAATAGCATCTCTGTTTTTAGTTTTAAAGGCTCTGGTATGTATCCTGCTGCCAAACTTTAACTGCTAATTGAGTGTGTAAGTACAGACAATAGACAGGTATCCATGTCCTGCTTTAGCCTGTTTTAGTGCTAGTCCAGCAGAGAGGATTACTGCCCCAAAAAAACTAAACTAGAATGATGCAAGCAAGTAGAAAATGTATGCAGGATGAATCTGCCCCAGAATCTAGCTCTCTTCTAAATCCATGAGAGCAGGAACAGTGCACTAAGACTGCAGCAGTACACAGTTTTTGAAAGAGGGAATGGAACCCTTGGCTGAGTTAATTGCACCAACTCTGGCTTGCCTTATTTCTATTAAAAGCTACAAGGCTCTAAGCTAGAAGAGGTTACTGTCTGACATAACCAAACCACATGAACGTCGGTGGGGAAAAATAAAACTGTCCAGAAATGCCATTCACACACTTTAAAAGGCCATGAACACTGTATCATTATGATGCATTGGGGGAAGGATAGCTTAATTCCCGCATTAAATTGGCATACACAGAATGGCAAAGTTGCAGACATCTTTAGACTTAAAAGAAGGTATTCCTTGTCTTAAACTCCTGGTTATCTACAGAGCAAAGACTTGATGTTTTAAAAGAATCTATGACTTAGCTCCATGACAGGATCCAGAGAACATAAGCCTATGGTTTTGCAGCTATAATTTCTAGTAGCTAAACTGCATTCAGAGAAAGTTAAAATACATTAGACTGTTTTGTAATACCATTTGTAGGAAACTGGTGAAGGTACCGTTGGATTTCAATCTGCTCATAAAATGCAAAATCAATGCCCCATAGAGCTGTAACTGTGAATGACTTGAGATGCCTAACTTGGCAAAATGTCACCTGCATTATGATAAAGTGATTCTCCCCTCCCCCAAGTATTTCCTGAAATCCATGAAAAGCTGACTTAGAAAACCAGCTGAACCAAATCACTTCAAAGAAGGCATAGAGTCTTTCACAGAAATGTACTCTATCAGCACGGATCTTACAGTAACTGTAAGCAGTAAATGAAGTCATCTTTAGAGTTTGGAAGATAAAAGGTCTCTCCCTCCACTGTAATTCACATTCCTGTCAAAGCTAAAGCCACCTTAAAGAAACATCAAGTATGTGTTATATAGTGTTTCTTACTGAACAATTTGTTTAATATCATTTACTCTACAAACTCAGCTCTTACATCATTGATGTTTCTTTGGAATAAATAGGTTTCCACCTTAAACATGACTAAGGATCACTCACAGTGCACTAGATATTGTGAAAAAGGGAAAAAGAAAGAGCATACAGGCAGTATCATGTGACCCTTTACTCTACAGCTTCCCTAAAAATGTTCTTTGAATTGGGCCTGCCTAGCAGTCTCCCATTCCCTTGTCAGCCACCCCTGGCTGAGATTAGCAGACAGTATTTCTCTTAATTCTAAAGCTGGAATTAGTCGTGAAATGATGCATTTTCCCACATCAGCTGCAAGGATATAAAGTGGGAAAGTAGTGAATGCTGTGCTACACAGCAGGTATGCGAGCAGAGCAAAACAAGACTGCCTGAATGTGAACAGCTTTAAGGTAAATTGGAAAAAAAAAAAAAAGTAGTCTTTGTATGGTGAAGGCTGCCAAACTGGTTTGCTGTCAGCAGAGATTGTTATCCCTTTCCCTGTTTCCCTGTCCTCTTTTCCCAGCCCCATGCTGTAGTCTCTTTTAACCCTTCAGGCCCCAAACTAATGACTCTTGCCTTGCTATATAAACGAGTGCCCACATGACAGCATCAGTGGTAGAGCAAGCAAAATGTAGCTTAGAAGGTTCTCCACTACCCCTCATAAAAACAAATAAAACTAGACCTAGATATATGGTAAGGGGCTTCCCATTGAGAGGCATGGAATGAAAAGCATAAGGATTGAGCCCACATCGTTTTCTTCCTGGCAGAAACAAACCTACTTTTTCTCTCTCTCCCTTTTACTGCTTTAGTGTAAGTTTAGGAGAAATGATCCATATCCTCCCACATGAAGTGCCTAAATCCCTTCATTTTGTCTTTAATATGAAATGCAAATGTGGGATAACTCAGAAAAAATATAATCAAAACTATAAGCAAGGACAAGAAGGTCAGATTTGTATAAAAGTTCTCTAAGGAAAGAAGAGACAAAGCTGGCTTGTGGAAGAGCTAATGAAAGGCTTTCTGAAATACCTGCTTACCTGTGTGCACTGATTTAATGACTCTGTCACATACATCTAAGGGGCATAGCAGGAGTCTCCTGAAGATTCCTGTAGTAATTCCGGCTGTCAAATCTCTCATCTTCTGTTTAATGAAGTACCAGCAAGGTCAAATAGGGAATTTGCTGTATTCTGCACCTAAAGCAATGGAAACACATAACAGTGCAGTGATTTTAATCCTCCCTGCTAAATAGTATATGAAGAGGGGTGTTTCCAGTCCCTCCCCTCTTGTCCAGCTCTGACCTTTTCACTCCTGGCAGTGGCTGGAAAGTGAAGTGAAGTCAATCTGGTAAAGGACTATGGAGGAATTTGAGCCATGCTCAGGAGCAGAGCAAAGCTGTGTTTTCTGAAGAGATCGCAATATTTATAGTTAGTGGGGAAGGGACAGTATTAAAGTAATACCACTTGCATGGCTGTGTCACTCATGAGGACCCTGGGGGTCTCTGTCCCACAGAGAGCAGCAGGGTCTTGCTGGGACACTGCCCAGCCCTGCTCCTCTGACTGTACAGGCAGCAAGACTCAGGCTTCTTTGCTTTTTGAAGACTGAAACATACATTTGCTTTCACAATAGGTTAATTTACATACCATGCTGCAGCTGTAAAACACTTGCTAACAAATAGAGCTAATTAATAGAACTGTAGGTGTTAGAGAACCTGGTTAATTGAGCCATGAAGAGTTACTGAATGCTCAGTAGGAGCCTCTTGAATGACAAGCATAACCTTACCCACTGTGAAGCTGTGGTCACA
Organism: Limosa lapponica baueri; assembly: GCA_002844005.1. Classification (NCBI taxonomy): domain Eukaryota; kingdom Metazoa; phylum Chordata; class Aves; order Charadriiformes; family Scolopacidae; genus Limosa; species Limosa lapponica. Next base: position 215,463 of record KZ506367.1, on the reverse strand, counting down.
CTAATTCTGTTATGATTGAAGTCATTTACAAGAAGTGAGGCTTCAGCTGCAGTCAGCACTGATGCTATTTTCAACAGTCAAGAAAAAAGTGTCCCCTAGGGCAACACACTGACCGTATCTAGCCATCAATACTCTTCACCCAGCTTGTACTTAATCCTCTATTGAACAGTGTGTCCACCTCCTGAACCTTCCCCTTCAGATCCAGTGTCAGCCTTTTTGTTATGCTGGGCTGTCATTCAGCCCCTGGCTCTCTTTCCACCCCTCCATTCATGGTGCTGACAGCTGTGTGAGCAATACATTTATTCATTATTTCCAGCTTTGAGACAAAGGCTGTGTGTGACTTAATTCAGACTCCACGTTGCTTTCCATGCAGTCAAAGTGTAAGCTAACAACTGCATGTGCAGTAGGTTCCCAGGATATTTCTCCTAATTGCAAAGAAGCATTGTTCAAGACTTCATTGCCACTGACTTGTCTGTTGTCATCCTTCTGCATAGTACTCAGATCCTGTCACTGTATCTGACTTTTTCCTCCACAGCTGTTTTCCAGCATAGCAGCCGAATTTGCTACACCTGGGTCCAAATTGCTCTGTGTCACCATGGAATAACAGAAACACGGGCCAACAGAGAGCATCAAGAAAAGCCCAACTTCTCCCACCCACCCCAACATGTAACCACTGCTCAAGTACAGCAAAGCAGCAAAGGCAAAAAAGTCAGAATATAAACTCCTGACTGCCAGATAGGCGAGTTAGCCACATGCCAAAAGTATTTCCCCTCCGTCTGGTCCTCAGTAACATGTTTTGGATGTCGCTACTGAAGACAAGAATAATAGAGATGCTGCTTGTGCATAGCAAAGCAATTACCCTATAGTCTTCAGCTATGAGAGAAGCAGATATTATGAGGATGGAAGAGCAGCCAAACAAAGTAAAGCAAATAGCTAGCCATGCCACAAGCCACATTTGCTCTGCTTCCTTCATTCTGCTCCTCTTGATAATATTAGCAAGGCAAAGTAGGATCACCTATCTGTTGTCATTTTAATCTCAGTTACAGGTGTATTTCTTGAAGCTCCCAGCCATGTAGAAGAATGACAAATCCAGTCATCTTAAAGAGTTCTGTCTCCTTCTGTGAATCACTACCACCTGCCCTGCTTCTGCTTGTGGGCACAAAGGTTCATCTTCACTAACAGAGTTTGGGGGGTTTTTTGTTCTCTGCTGCTAACCAAAATAAAGCAACTGTGAAGATTTGGTTTTCTTTTGCTGAATAAGATCCATTGGCCACTGCGCTGTGCTTGTAGGTGGGCATAATCCCTATGGACATGGCTGTGGAAGTAAAGTTCTGAGTGATAAAAAAGGGGAACTTTCTTTACATGTTTTTTTATCAGAGGCTTCTTATACACTTATCTATTGCCAAACACTTATCACTTCTTTCATAAAAATACTCATTAAATGCCTCTTTCTTCCTGATGTAATTATTTCCTCTTTAGTTCTATTCTTGTTACAGGAAAGGGTTATTTGGTTTAATCTTAACAGTATCCTTGTTTACACCTGATTCTGAACTCTACAGCCTGTAGTTGTCTATACTGAATACAGTGGGCCAAAATATGCTCAGGTTTACAGTGAGCTATTCCATGGCAGATCCAGAATGGTGCAGAATGATGCTCGAGAGGACACTCTGGCCCAGACCCCTGTGCACTCCCAGTATTACACGGGCTCGGGATATACACAGTGTTGTTAGCTTAATGCAACTCGTGGATCAGATCTAGTAATCATCAGTGGGACATTAGTTCCACAAAGCCCCTTTAATTATATTTTACAGCATCTTTGCATGTCATAAAGATACGAAGGCTAGAAGATACCAATACATTCATCTAATTTGAGTTTCTTTAGATTAAAAAAAGGCCTCAGAAGTTTCACTAGGAATTTTCTGTAGTGCAGAAGTTATTCCTGCAAAGAACACAGTCATGCCTGCTGCGTAAGTGAACATTGTCAAAGCCAGTTATGTGTAATTAAACTTTGTAGAGTTTTTAGGCAGACATTCAACCCCAACTGAAGGATGTCAAGCACTAAAGAATTTACTGTGTTCTTCCATGTGCTCTTCCATCAGTTAACACACTGGCTGCATTACAATGCAACTTAGCTTTTCCAATCATCAGCATGTCCAGCCAGTCACAGTTCTCTTTCCATTTGGGATTACAATAGCAGCATAGCATGACTACAGGTGGAGAGGGAATAAAGCCCTAAAGTAGATGGTGGGACATTTTTTCTCCTTATGTGACAGAATAGGGCTGGCTTCTTTTATGTAAGGTGAGGTGGTTGCCACCCAGGACTCACTGAGCTTGGTAACAAGAGAGGAAACTTTTGATCATCAGTCTTAGTCGAGCACACTGGGAAAGGAAAAGAATCTGAAGTTGTTATAAATCAAGTTCCTCCCTCTCTCGGGCAATTGAAATGCAAATAGTGAAGCAACTGTAACTACTGTACTAAAATAAGATGTGCAGGCCACACAGACAAAAGACCTGGAAAGATGCATCCAGCAGGACAGGTAAGTAGGATAAGCAGTTTAGGCCTTTACTTAGATGCTGTCAAATCTCTCAAAATCTGTGCTCTGTTTTAGTTGCTTTTCATAGTATAAGTGGACATCCTGGCTGTGTTAAAAAAGCACACAACTATTTAGCCCTTCCTCATTCTACCATTAACTGGCCTCCTGATACTCTACTGCAGGCTTTGAGTAGCAGAAAAGAGATCAGTGCTTTCAATAGTCAAAACATAATATGTACACAGGTGAACATGTTAATGATGAGGAAGAAGAAGAATGAACTTAGTAGCAAATAGGAAAAATAATTTGCAAATTTTCAGAGGAGATAGTAGTAAAGGGTGGCTTTACTGTGATGAACGCTGGGACACTTAGTGGTGGTATCAGCAAAAGCAGAGAATAGGGGACAGAGAAATAGCTTGAGAAGGAAGGCACAAGTGGGATCAACTCTCAAGGTCTGTACTTTCAAGGTAGCTATAAAGCCATTCTTTAATTTGGTTACAATGGTCCCAGGTTAAGTCAGGACAGAGTGAAAAGTTGCCAGTGTACTGGCAGATGAATACGTTGTCAATGTAAAGGAAACCTCTGAATTCAGTTACCTTTGTCTTAGACTGAAAATCTTAGATAATTTCCCCAATCCCTCCCATCTTTCACAAAGTTTAAACTGAAAATAAGGTGCTTTACCATTCTGGTCCAATAGGCATCCTAGACATAGCATTAGCACAGGACAGCCAGCAGCTGCATGAAGTCACAGGAGTGCAGAGGAGTTCCCAAGGATCCTGAATTGAAGGACGCTGCAAGACACAGGGAGAATGTTGTGGACCCATTATTTCTTTTGGTAAACCTACTCTAGTCACAACATTTACACATGTTGTGGGAAAAATAAAAAATTAGCCATATTCAATCACAAGTTTATCAGATCAGAACATACAAATATCTGGAGAGAAAGCTCCAGTGAAATCAATGTCCAGGGAAGATCAACTTTTCTATAGATAATATTATTAAATAACAGTAAGTATCTTTTAAAAATTAAATCTAAGAACTATGGATGCATCACGAAGATTTCTTACTTGATAGAGCCCCAGCTGAATTACAGGTTGAGGGTGATGTGAAACCATACCTATGCTGTTCAGTTTTGAAACTGATAGTGTGTATACAAGATCGTGTGCAGTTTCCTGCCCCCATTTCTTCCAGCTCTACAGAGTATTTGAAAGTCTCTCCTGTGCCCTTCAAACTGAAAATGGTAACTGTTACGTGTTCACCCTAACCAAACTTTCCCCAAATCAACTTCCCTACAACAGAAACTCATTATTATTGGAATTTGAGTCAGATTGAACTTTTAGACTGATATTTTAGGTATCCTCTCTGGATTTGAACAACTTCTGGTTCCCAAATAGAGCACTGAAAACAAAAGTGAGCATAAAATATTCTCCCAGAAACATTACAACACAGATTTGACTAAGGTTTACAGATTCTGGAACACTCAGTGAAATAGTCTCGTTTGGTTATTTCTTAACCTGCCTGTATGCCATCACTGTTCAGGCAATCTAGAGAGATCTGGAGATGGCGTATCCTATAGACTCTTGACACTGAAGTAGCATAGGTATGATCTCTAACGTTATCACTAGGATGAATTTGAGCGATGTATATGCTACACAAGGAGTAAGGCTACTAGCTACTTTCTAAGCCGTACCCAGATACAAAGCAGTAAACCGTCTTGCTAGACTCTTCTGGCATATATTCTACATACACAATCTGTTCAGAAATAGTTTTGACAAATACTTCAGAGGTTATTTTAGGTTTTCTAACCCCCTTATACTCCCGAAGTGCTCTCATCAGATATGCTGTTCACATCAGCTACTTTCAACACCTGAGTTAGATGCAAATCAAAAGCTTTCAGAGGCAGATGCCTAACTGCCAGGGGGCAATTAGATCTGTAAATTAGGTGTCCAAACCACATTGTCTGAACACTTCCCCAGGTTTCTGCTAGTTCCCAATAAGGTGAGTTATACAAAGTAAAATGAAGCGAGCCATGAAAGCTTTACAAGTAGTACATAGCAATTCTTCTTGTTTAAAACAAGCCAAAACTACAGTTCAGTACCTCAAGCCTTTTTCAGCCATGAAATAGGGATTTGCCTTTTCAATTAGAGGGATCTTCTTTATCTCATCTCACAGTTACTCAATAATTATGTGATTAATGGTAAATCCTTCACTGTCCTGTGACTGAATGTACCACGTCTAAGCTACAATCTTAGGCAAACACAGGTCTTTTTGTTTTGGAAAGCCAGGAAGAAGGGAAAAGCAGGAAAATCATGGTTTTGTAAAAAGAGGAGAAAATACTTGTCAGAATGTCTGTAAAACTGGCAGCCAACAGAAGCTTTTTCCAGACAAGACTGAGAAACAGCACAGCAGTCCAGAGCACAAGCTACATTCTTGTAGTCCACAGCTCTGCAACATATCATGCAGCTATCCCCTATATGTATTTGGCATGCACCATATCTGTATAATTTTATGCAAAGTAAATGGTGCCTTTCTTAACGGCAATAATTTCAGTTCCAGTATTCTCAGCCCAGCACATTTGGTAATGTAATTTCCATTTTCATACAAGAGTTTCTGGCTGCTGTAAATTTTCTCATTACTATTAACAACAGTATAGAGCATATGATTAGCCTGCTTGTTCAGTATAACTTTGCTATAGTTTTCCTCTCTATGGACATTAATTACAAAGGTCCAGGTGTACAGTGGCTTTTACAAGCAATATTGTTGTTATAATTTGTCAGCTGTGCCAATGATTCTTCTTTCTAAGTTCCTATTCAGTAAAAAAATAAAAAGAAGGGGGCTGCCATAAGAGAAATCTTAGACCTTACAGGGGATTCATTACTAGCCCAGAGGGTAGAGCTGTCTAAACCATCTCAAGTCTTATGCACAAAATGTTTTATAGGATTCAGTATGCTGTTGTACACTGGGTTTGTATACACTTCCAACAATCCATATGTGTACATCTGTTGCTGTAATTCATCAGCTCACTGTAAAAAGCAGTTAACTCCTTCCTGGAGTGGACAGCTGAAGAGCAGGAGTCTAGAAGAAGGCTCAGAAATTATATGAGTGTTTGCACACAGGGACAGTGATTCCTGGGTTTCTCTGGCTTACTCTAAAGCCTGAGAAGCCAGACACAGTAAGCATCTCATGGGGTGGTGGAGATGTTCTCCTCGACCAGCCTGTTTGTCTTTAGGGCCAAACTGACTGTCATAATGGGAGTCCAGGTTAGATTGGTAATTTAGGGATGTTGTTAAGGGATGGATTTTTCAACAGGCTGCAGTGTCATTTGTCCTTGGGAGTTAAATAAGAATATCTCACCTAATTTGCATGGTGCAGTTGTAAAGGTCTCAAGCACTGGTGAGACTTTAAATGCCTTCAACTTTCTGCCAGGGACTGAGGACTTTAAGCTTAGTGCAGAACATACCGGGAACACTTGATATCTTCTAATATGTAAAGTTGCCTTGACTTTTATGAATACAACCCATGTACATACCGGTCAGAGGGATCTTCTCTGGAGTCTAAATGCAAATGAAGGAGGACAGCTTTTGTTTTAGGAGCAGCGAGGGAGAAGTGTGAAACAGAAGGGCCTACCAAAGCTGCAAGGCACAAAGGATGCTCCAGTTAGTACTTGGGATAGGAAAAGAAAATAGGAAAGAACAGAAACTCAGCACTTCAGTGCAGTGCTACTGAAATGAGGCTTAGGACTCTGAACTCCAGACAAGGAAACTATCTCTTGCCCTGTGATTCTGGAATCTTGCATTATATAGTTTGTACAAAATATCTATTCGTAAATAGTTTGAGTGAAGCATTATAGTTCAGACTCATGAACAGAACCCTTTCTAAAGCATCAGGAACCCTTAGTTTCATTCTGGACTCTGCCAAAAAAATTATTCTATATAGCATAATACTTTGCCTTGTAATCTCCCCCTAGCTTTTAACTGTATGGGTAATTTAGATCTATTTTTCACAGCACATAACAGAATGTGCATCATCTTTTTTTGACCATTAGGCAACACTGCCAGGGTTTCAGTAACAGTACTCAGTGAAGAGAGGTTTGGCTTTTTTTAGTTCAATATGACCTGTTCTCTCTAACCACAACAAATTCCACATCTTTCTGACAGTAGGATAAAAGTTTCTTGATTCAGACTCTGACTCTATAAACCTCCCCATGCCTTTATTCCCTTCCCGTTCAACAGGTGTCATGCTCTAGTCCTAGAAGATTTACTGTAACACACATATGTATTTAGGAAGAGCCTTTAACTCTGTGGAATAAAAGTACAAAGGCCTAGGTATCAAGAAATATTTGTTGATTATTTTCTCATATGCCCAAGTGCTATTTTATATCTACTTTTAAAACAAATATGCCTAATGAGGAAGAACTTGTCCATGTGAACTGCACAATCTGTACTGCGTATCTTTTTATTATGCTTTGGAACTAATAAAACCTAGGTAATCTTTTCCTCATAAGTGTAATTTATGCACTGTATGCAAAATCATACATAAGCTCATTGCTAAGTTGAATACAATGACTATTTCAATCACAGATACTGAAATAGATTAGGAATTCCAAACCTGTATTAAAAGACACAAGTGAAGAGTACAGGTAAAGCTATGTCAGTATACTAAGTATAAAGTGAGGACTACACAGTCCAGGGGTGCCTTTCTCAGCCATCCATATTATTTTCTCCTTGCTGTCTTACATATCTCATTTGCTTTGTAATTTCAATGCTATTTTGAGACAGTGATTTTTAGAATGCAGCACATTTCACATCACTCCAAAACATGTTTTGGGACTGAAAGCCCAGGTAGACAGGTTTTAGCTGTGATGTTTCTACTGGGGAAGAATAATCTCTTCTGACTCCTTAAAGTTTAAATTACCATAGTAATGGCAGTATGGCAGATTACCATAGTGCATCTGCCAGACCTGAACTTCTGATCCAAGTGAAAGGAAAAGCTGACTGCTGCATACAGTCTGCTGTAGTTACTGTATACAAACCATTATCTGTTAATATTGTATACAAACCCACGTGAAGCCCAAAGGCAATTGCATATTAACGCTAAACACAACCCACAGGCATATTCCAAGCTGGTATAAACAGGCTTTGAGTGAATTTAGGAGTGCATGTGTAATCCCACTATCTTGAATGCTGGCCATTAGTGGAACAAAAAAAGTCACTGCAGGGCCAGCTTCAAACAAATCCCTGGGTTTAACTAGTGGCCAGCAGTCTTCAGGGTTCCTTCCAGGGCCTTATTCAATCTCTAGGGAAGTCAACAGAAACCAAACTGAGCTAAAAAGTAACCTTGAGAGAAAGTGTTTTTTCTCTAAAGGAAAATTCTGTGTGAAATCTGGGAAGGCTGTAGCATGTCAGAAGAGATTGGAACGCATCCTAAAAGGCTGTGAAATTTTGGAAGGAGGTAATGCATTTGAGAGAGCAAGGGAAAATATTTGCTTGGTTTTGAAAGTGCACAGAGGGACTAACAGCTGCAAGGGCATACAGGTGGTTCTCACAAGTTCTCTTGCCGGGTGTAGTCTGTTATAAAAAAGGAGTCCCAAGTGCAGAAGTATTACACAGCTAGTTTGGAGCTTTTTACTCCAACATTCAGACATGTTACATAACCCAGTACAGTCCCAGAACTGCTCAGTTTCCAACAACAACAGTGAAGGCCTGAGCCCTTATTGTGGATTTGGAAAAGCCACTTAATTAATTACCATACAAATTATGCTACTGTTGGTCCCACTTTTTAAAGCTTGAACTTACTGCAGGTCGGTTTTAACAGCCTCTAGTGCTTGAGCTGAAATGAATGCATTCTCTTTTATTCAAACTTAATCCACATTAAGTGCACAATTTTGCAATTAAGATAATGTGCTGATTGTAGAGGGAAAAAAAGGAGGGGGAAGAGACACCTATTAACCACCTTCAAAAGGCAGTGCCTTTTTAAATATCCATGAGCAAAGTATTTATGAAACTTCCCTAGTCTGAGTCATAAAGTGTTTATATAGCAGGCAGATTATGAAAGTAGTTTGGCCTCACCAGTTATAAAACATACAGAAGTGGCTGAATTTTAAATACTCTCTGTTGAGTTAGGTGGTCATTATACATTTAGATTAGGACAGCTTTGACCAAAGTGCAGCTCCGGAAGATCCATAAAATAGCACCTTGCAAAATTGTTACAGAATCTAAAAGGTTTGACCTGTGGAGACCACGTGTCACCTGTCAAAACAGACTAAGGGAAAAGAAACTGAACTCAAAATAAGAATAACTTCAGTCTACTCACTTTTACTTTAGTCTTTTGCAGGTCTTCCTTTTGCTTAGTTGCATAATGAGAAGCACAGATTGTACAGTATGTCACTCTAGCTCAACAGGCACTGGCATCCAAACACAAGAAAAACAAGTCCCTTCCTCTTAATTCAAGTCCTCCTGCTTCCCATGATTTCCTGTCCTCCAGCACAGTTCAGTTCCTAGGAAGAGTTGCACAATACAAATATACTGTTGCCTGTGCTAACAAAATAATTGACCTGCCATGAAAAAGCTGGCATAAATATTACCTCCTCTTGGTAACTACTAAACAGATAAATTGCATGTGGTAATGCTGTTTGTTATTAATGTAATTTTAAAGAGACATAATGCTTACAATAGAATAGCCAGTGGCCTGTTCCATGCAGAGTGTACAACAAATGGCACATTTTACTGTAAAACAACTACACCAGAACCACTGCAGGTAAAGAATATATTTTACAGTCACAGTCCTCTAAATTTACTGGTCAGATACAATCCTGCAGGAAATTAAAGGCTGAGAAGGGGAACAGAGCACCATCAAACAATACTTACTAATGCTACTGATGAAGGAAGGAGGAGAGCAATCAGCTTTTCACTGAACTTAGTTTCTGCTTTACAAATCAGTTCCTGTTTTCTGGTCTGTATGGTTCAATATTAAGAGGTTTGAGGAGGATGAGCCAGTCAATATTCCAAATGTGGTCCAGTTTTATTAATTTTACTGTAAGCTTAAATGAACGAAATATCCTCATATGATCAAGTTGGAGCTCAGACTTGCAAATATTGGTCCTGCTTTGGAAATACTCCAGTCTGTGAGCTCTGCTTCAGCCACTTTAGGAAACAGAGCTGATAACCTAGAAGCAAGTCCAGGAAAAGGAATTAAGCATCTGGAGGCTTAAGCATGCACAGGAGAAGGAATAAGGATTTAACAGTGAATAATTAAAATCCAGAAATAATTCTGGAGCAATGAGTAAATGACAGGATTTCTCAGGTGCAGGGAGCAATTGAAGCAGCAGGTTGCAGACCTCTCCTGCTCACCCAGAGAGATGCACTGCTGTTTGTACAGCCTCCACAGACAAAAGTGCCTTCTCCTCAGATGCCTCTGTAGTGCAGGACCTTCGCCTCTGAGGGAGGCAACAAGGACTTGAACCAAATCCTCTCCCAATGCTGAATCTGATTGAAGGAAGTGCTCTGGCCACTACAGTACTGGGGGGAAAAATTAAATGTTTCTTGGCAAATACAGCTACCTCAGGACTCTCATGTTTGATGGTGGAACGCTGTGAAAGGGCAATATCATCCATATACCTAAAACAACCATCTTCCAAGAGCAAGAGTACGAAAAGGAGAACTTTTCAAGAACCGAATACTTCCATGAATCTCTACTGAGGTTGGGGGAGTTTTGCTGTTGATCACAGAGGCAGCAAAAGCAGGACTAGATTGTGTGTGCAACAGGCTTACACAACAGAAACTCTCCTTCCTAGGACTTGTCAAGAGCCTTGATTTCAGTAGAAAGGCTTACTCACTGTATAATGACCCATCAAATAGTGCCACCTGGCCTGGGCTAATCAGATCTGACTGTAAAGTGCCTGCACGGCTCTGTCAGTAACAGAAACAGGATGTTGGTAGTTGACAGGAAGTTCAGGTGTTAAAAGTACAAGAAAGTCAGAAATGCTTCCCCGCCAACTCTTGGGTTTGCACACAAACAGAAAGTGTATGACCTAATTTAGGAGAATCAGACTGCGGATCAGGATATTAGTCTTCTATTTGCCACCTCATCAATGATAAACTTAATCTGGTTGCTCTTATACTTCAGCAGCTTGCCAGCGCTCAGATGTTTAGAGGTTCTGTTCTGCTTTTTAGCACGTGATGAGTAACACTGAGATTTCATTTCAGGATTTTGCTCTTTCCTTTGCTTTATTTTGAAAATCCCAAAGGACATGGCTAAAAGCCATAGTCATATCTGGCCCAAGATTTTCACATCTGATTATTAATTCTCTTGGAAAGATGATTTGCCTGAGACTAGTACTGTTAGAACAAGCTTTTGTTAGTGTTATTGACGGTTTTTCCTTCTCTTGTTCTGCTCTTCTATTTCACAGAAGGCTCTTTGTAGTCCTTTCATTCTTCAGTTCATACATGCCTTCCCTAATGCACAAGGAACTTCAGGCTTAGTTATGGTAATTTGGAAAACTGTTGCCATATGACTTAAGAGCGAGCTATTAAGCCTCCCATGCTGAGGATAAGGCCCCTTCTTTGAAGTTCTTGTTTGTTAGTCCCCACAGAAATACCTCATGCCTTTATACCGTTCCATGTTGACATATTTCTGCTCTGTGGCCTCTTACATTGCTACTGATGACTGTGCAATCAGTCTGATCTGCTGTGACTTGTGGGTCATGGAGACTTGCTCCCAAAAGTGAAACAACTTCTTATCTCCAAGCTAGCACACAGCAGCCTTGCGTCAAGACACTTCCTTAATGCCAGAATTTGGTGTACTGGGAGAACACCTTATCCCATGAAGGCCCCTGCTCTCTCTTGTCGATGCTGGCAAAGGAAATCCCACACCAATGACGCTTAAGAAGTTTACCTTCACTCACACAGTCTGTGGGATGGGAATCCCCTTTTTAAAAAACCTCCACTGGCTTCCGAAGTCATGTAAAACTGCTGCACTGCATCCAGGCTGCAAGTAAGCAAAGCAGAGAAAGGACAGAGTGACAAGATGACCATCCTGGCTCCCTCACCCTCATAAAGCTGGAAAATCTGGAGGTGAAAGGGTCATGCCCTCACCTATAAGGAAGGACTGGGGGATTTCCCCCTGCTTCCCAAGGAGAAATCTATAAGGATACTATTGTGGCATTTCCCTATCTGTATGTCTCCTCCTGTGGGATTTCCAAAACTGTTGTTACACAACTTGTGAAATGTACCCTGTCCTTTCAGAGAGGGAGGGAGCAAGTATGGACTTGCTGGAGATGGATGACAGCAGAGGACAGAGGTAGGTAGACTTCCTCCCCATGTGCCTATACTGGCACCTGTAAGAGGTTATACAGTACAGGAGGAGCTGGCTCTGAGCCAACCTACTCTGGCTCTCAGCAGGCATTAGTCATTTTGGCTTGATAATGGTCTAAATACAGCCATCTAGCTACTGATTGGCAAGCTTGAACTGCCTGCCATGGACATAACTTCTGATAGCAGGAGTCCCAGGCACCCATATCAGCTGACACATAGGCTGCCAGTGACTGGGAGAAAGCAAAAGAGAGGAGGTAAGTGTGGTGCAGATAGACACATGCAGACATGTCATGGGCTGAAGACTCTTCCCACATCTGGTGAGGCAATGGGAATATACTCAAGTGAGAGCCAAACCAGAGATTGCCAGAGCTGTTTGAAAGTAATGATGGAAACATTTATCATCAGGAAGGTGGTGCCCATTCACTCATGATATTGCTATCTGAAATTTCCATGATTTTCCTTAAAATGGTGATTTGACACACGTTGAAGTCCTTACTTAGTAGGGCAAATGCATTTACTCATGGGAAGTGAAAAAGGCTCTCGTTTTATCCAAGGAGGTAAAAGGTAATTCCTTTAACCACTCATACGTGGCGGATCCTGCTTCTCTTTCTACCTATGCTAGATAATTCTTTCCACTTCCCTCCTAGAGTTACATAAACACTACAGCGCCTTCAGTACATTCCTGTATCCCACATATTGTGCTCCAAACTGAAACTGATAAGCAGGTAAAAGACACTCTCTGAAAAAAGAGGCTCATCCATACCATTTACGTAATCCCACACTGAAGTCTTAAAGGTAACCTGAAAGACTTAATTCAACTAGCTTGACCCTCAACAGCGTGGCTCAGTATAACCTTTCTTTGAGTTGCTCTAAATCAAAATGTGTCCTCTGTCAGTACTTTGGTCAAGCCTGGCAAGTAAACCAGTCCCAAGCTATATTTTGCATTCCTCAAAGTGAATTTTTTCTCAATAATTTAAGCTCTTTCCTGTGAGCCAGTAACTGGAAGGCTGCCGGCTGTATGTTTCGTGTGATGAAACAATGTAGGCAGGATGTTTTTTAAACAACTCAAGAGTCTGGTGTCACAGACAGCTGAGCCAATCCAGCAACTTCCCCCCACAACTTGGCCTTTCTCTTCCTCCACCCTGCTCCTGGGCCGCAAAATCCCACGTCATTCTTTATGGTGGTTCTCAAGCCTTTCCAGAGCCAAGACAACTTGCTGCCTTAGGGAAAAAAAATAATAACTCAGTCACGTCACATTAAGGAGCTGAAATGGCTTAAAAAGCATCCAAGAAATGCCAGAATCGGTGCAAAACAACAGGAGGAATATGTGGCTGGGACAGATTACAATTTTTCAGATTTTAGGATTACTGGTTGTTCTGCTATTTGTGTTAACCTTCACACTGTTGTAATTAAGAAACACCCTTGTGTATTCCAGAAGAGGGAGAGCTTCTAGGATGTACCAGCTCCAGTTTGCTTACCAGATCTGGCAAATCAGTCATGCAGAATATCAAGGAAAGACAAACTTCTCAATCTAGAGTCACTGAACAGCTATTGCAGGAGCTTGGCAGGATCATACTGGAAATAAAATGCCGAACCAAAAACATGTACCCAATAGCTAAATCAGTCATTCAGAGTCTGTTAATAACGTGGCAGGCAGGATTCAAACAGACATGTAAAGTGATTGACTTTGCTGCTTCTGGCACAAAAAGAGAATGGCCTTACAGATATGAAAAGCCTGCTGAAGAAAGAGTTGAGTGCAAAATTTTCTCTCTGTTAATTGCCCAGGAAGGATAAGTTTAAAAGCTTAAATGCTAAATTTAGATTTCATTGGAAAACAAAACAAAACAAAAAACCAGCCCAAAACCAAACCAAAATAGTTGTAGTTAAGGCTGAATATTTATGGAGTAAAATAAAAGACTGACCAAGACGCCACTGATTAATCCAAGAACATTTCAGTGAACTGTAATAACAAGCAATTGAGAATTAAGACCTCAGGTTTCCTCAGACTTTTTTAGGCAAAATTCCCATTGAAGTTGCTGCAGAAAGTTGACAGTGATTGCAAAACTGAAAAAGATCTGAGTTTTTGCTAAAACATAAGAAACCCCTTTTGCACAAAAAGTAATTGAGGGTTTGGAGAAAAACAGCCTGTTTTATTTGCCTAGTTACATCTTCTGCATCAGGTCAGACTTAATATGTCATTGCATGGGTAGGGCCATCATATGTTAGCTTTCCAGAAACTAAGTTCTCCTCAGGGGAGGGGCTGCAGCTGAATAAGAGCCTGAGCATCTGATCCAAAGGCCACTGGCAATGGAGAGAAAGTTTCAATCATCTGTGGAGATTTGCATCTCAGAACAGGAAGGAATATCAGAATCTTTTCTGAGTGCATGAAGAATCGAAGCCTTTTGGCCAACAGCAGGCACCAGAAGGCTTCTTTCAGATGACTTGTATGTACAGACCATCAAAGCAAACATACAGCACAATACTGAGTTCTTGGAAAAATGGGAAGGAGGAGGGAAAAAGGAAGGAGGGGGGGAACAACAGTAACTTCTTTTACTTACTGGAATCCAAGATCATATTCGTAGAAAATGTGGTTGGTTACTATAATTTGGAAAATGATTGTTGTCATCTGCCTGTTGGTAATTCCCTGAAAAGAAAGAGCAGGCTTTAGGCCAGTATGCTTTTATTTGCACAGGAGCTGTTAAGTCCTTTCATCTTGCTGCAGGATATGTTTTAGAAACTCTGTCTTTTTCAGTGTTTGTAACATATCTGAGGTAAGAGAATAGCATCTGCGAGATAAACCCTTGAGGACAGTAGTTAGTATCTCACTGGAGGACATTCTTCCCCAGGTAGGGAGGCAATGGGGAGGTGTGGGCTGAGGCTGGGTGCCCGAGTCTGCCGTGCTTTGGTTACTCCTCCTGGTTGAAGAAGATAGCATAGATTTAATGAGGGCCAGAGGGGGAACAAATGGGCCATAACCCAGTCCCCCTGTTAGCTCTAATTGAGCAAAGCAACTGCTCTGTCACAATACGGTCTTACTTCATCTCAGTGCAACTGAATCAGCCCTTGTAGGGCTGGGGCAGGCCAAATTAACTTTCTCACTGTTCCTCTGAGTAGCAATGCACTTCTGTGACACAAAGATCCCTGATAGGATCCTAGATGTACCTCTGTGTTTCTGCTTGTAGCAGAACTTCACATACCTGGGCTTTCTAAAGGTGCTCCAGATGCAGCGTGCGCAGCACCAAACAACTCAGCCCTCCTAGGAAACACCAATGGATAGAAGACAGGGATTTATTTGTGCTCATGCATTTGCAAAAAAAGACAGCTTAATCTGTACTAGAACCAAGCGGTGACTTAAAAATCTGAAATGAAAGAGGGTACTATGGTACACCAGCAAAATGTTCCCAGGCACAGTTCTGGGGAAATGACTACTCAGGTAGTGAAAATATTTTAACTGGATTTGCACAGCTATTGTCAAATATGGTCAAAAAATGTTTGAAGAGAAACATGCAACACGACACATGCATGTTAATGTTAGTTCCAGTGACAGGCTTGAATTGTCCTGAAAATACTGTACCAGCAAAAGCTGCTAAAATACTTGTTTTTAAGAGTTACATGAGGTCAGCTCAACACGAGATGACTGTAACTTTCAGTAAAGCACCCGTTTAGTGAACTGAGCCTGGGATGTGTTGTACTTTTGTAGTTCAAAGGGAGCGTCTCTCTGTGCGCGTTTGGCTTTTAACACCATCCCTCCATGTGATTAAAGAAAGCCACAAGAAAGAGGTTTCTACATTATTATCTCTTCCTGGAAAACAAACCTGACTGTTTCCCCGAAGTTTGCTGGTACAGAATTATGCAGCTTTAAAGGCAGACAGACATTTTGGCTGCCCATCCACTTGCTTTCCTTGCAGTTGTCATTATCTCTGTTTCACTTTACCTGGAACTTAACAATATCTCACTCCCTTTCCTCCTAGGTTTCAGTAACTCTTCAAAATGAAAATCAATAGTGTTCCTTTTACTCCAAGGTACAGCCTTTCAGGTAATCACGTCATATTGTGCAGCAGCTGCTTGGAGCCTATGCAGCAGAAATAGCCCTTGGATGAAGAGTTTCCAGTAAAGTAGCTCCCTTTTTCTAGCATTTCACTGTTTACTTGTAATACTGGTTTAGATCAACATTGGGTTTTTATGAAGTGATTCAAGTGATATGTTAGTGGCATGGCTAAGAAAACTCAGAAAGGCTTTTTTTTTTTTTAAAATTACTTCACATTAGAGACTCTAAATAAATAAAGATCTCATGAGTCAGTGGATTTCATTCCTGTCAAATGGCCATTGAATTAAAGTGAAATAACTTCAAACCTCTCATTAGCAGAACTGCATGTGTAATTTCAGTTTCTGTTTTGCTATTAACAGGCTTGTAAATGGGTTATAGTAATCCTACTTCTTTTTTATGAAACATCATCATGACAGATACGTGAGAGGCCTCAGGAAACCCCCCTCCTTCTTCCCGCAGAAGTGTCAGGTTTGTGAGGAAGAGTTGGCATTGCAAAAGACTGGACATAATTTAAAAAATTTTCTCAGTAGATAGGGCCAGAGCCTCCCCCACTGAAGATTCGGGGCAGTCTCCTTGATGCAACTGGAGCTGTGCAGACGGGTGGCCCAATCCTTCCCTGGAAGCATCACAGCATGAACTCAAAGAACTGAGCACTGAAAGTGAATGTGCTACGGCTGGTAGTTCTCATAATCCAAATTATTTGAAAAATCAAATACCTCAGAGACGAGCCAGGTTCCTGTTAGTACTGTGAAGCTGATTTATATATAAAACTTCTCAGGAGTTCACAGTATAAGTGACACGTGGAAAAGCTGAAAGTGGCATATTCTTAGAAATACAGTGACAGGGCTGGGGGGAAGCGGGTTGTGGGTGAAGGACTGCAGCAAGGCAAATTGTTGTATTGGTTAGTCTTGGGTCTTTTTTCAAAAGAAAATTTAGCTCATCTGCTTTTTGAAATATTACATATATGTTTATATTTATGCTACAAATAGGGTGATGGCTTTATGGTGTATTGTAATACTGTAATATAAATGTAACTAGTTGCTCCTCTACTCTGTCCATGTAAGACATACATGGGCATAACTGCCCCCCTGCTCTGCCATAAGACAAAAGTCACCCTGCTAAATAGTTCTTTTTTCCTACCATCGACAAATGTGGACTGTTTCCTTAAGTTTTACTTGCTTCATCTGTTGTAATCACAGAGTGAACTATCAAGAGCAGAAATAGCAACTGAAGATGGGAGTTTTCATCCTATTAGAAATGTAAAAGATCCCAAGCTTTCCTTTAAGCGACTCATTTCTTTTAGTAAGAATAATTGAACTTTAACACTGCCACAACACAGTTTGTGATTAAGCTATTTTGGGTAATCTTGAAAGATTTCTAACAGGAAACTGTTGTAACTTTCCTTTTCCCTCAGAGGCTTCTGCTGTCATGTAGAGGAAACTTGGGTTTATAAGCAGAGACCTAAACCGATAAAGAGCAAAACCAATCCAAATTTACAAGTGCGCAGTTTGGCCAAGAGGCCGCCTTCCATACTGACAGACACCCCAAAACCTTCACCATCATTCCCAGGCTAAAGACTGCTCACATTCAAGAAACTGTACTGTAAGAAGTCCTGGAGACAACTTCGTGCACAAGTAGGGTCCCAAACCCCAGCGAAACTTGTCCTTATTGGGACATTTCAGGACTGCACAAACATAATGTCACATAATTCACATAATGTCAATGAAACCAAGGCCTGGTAAGAGCTTGGTTGCAGATTTTAGACACAGCTCTCTCTCTGTCAGGTCTGTAGGGTTGATAAGGAAAAAATACATATTGATGTTGGTCAGAGAAGTGGTTCATGGGCTTTCTTTTCCCTTTAGAGCACAATCGTGTTCTATAGGAATGGTCCAACTGAGGATGTGTGAAAGCTTTGCTGCAGATGCGTAGTGACCTTGTTATAACTCTCTTTATTGCCGATATGAAGATCAGTCAGCAGCTGTGTCAGTCAGCTTGGATTTTAAAATTTCTTCCTCCATACACCCCCAGCTTGGTCTCCCCTCACTCCAGAGAGCTACAACTGGCTTTGTCCCAACTCCTTCCTGCTCGCAGCTCCCTCCTGTGCAAGCAGATACCCTCACAACGTTGGCACTGCTGCTGGGAGATACCAACTCTCAAACAGCAGCAGCTATGACTACACTACCTGGGACTATATTTCCTTCCTTCCCTTCCTCCCTCCCTCCATCTTTCCCTTCGGCAGCCACAAGCACCGGGTCCCTCTTTATCTTCTATTATGGTGCTACTTGGCACCTGCTATTTTGTTGGGCTTTCAATGCCTTCTATGGGAAGAAATGACCAAAGAACCAAATGTCCTGCAGGCTGAATCTGCCTCACAAGTGCCTTTACTATTGTAGTAGTATTTCTGTAAATCTAGAGCAGTAAGGCTGTATTCTGGATGTGGTGTAGCCATTCCAGATATGGTATAGCCACTTCAACTCATCTTTGCCAAGCTGATGGGAGAGGGTTCAGGCAATAGGCTTGAGAACAAGCGAAAGAAACAGCAAACTTCTCTTTAGCCTACATGTAGGCTGATTGCACAATCCGGTATCAGAAATACACAAAATACATATAAAGCTAGCAATATGTAGCAATAAGTCACTTGGGTGTCAGTTCATTCAAACCAGAATTACTCTACAATGCCCACAATCCATTAGAGACAGAGTAGCTTAATTGAAAACAATCCGGTGAGAGAATGATTTAGCCCAGAAGTATGTGGCTGATGACCAGGAGTTCCAGGTCCCAAAATAGCTCCATTAAAGCTCTGTAAACTAAGCGAGCATCTCTCTTGGTGTTGATTTCTGCAAAACACAGGACTCTAAAGCCACCTCAGCTGGCCGCTTTCTAGAACTGTGATGAGCATTGAGACAACTGATTGATACAAATACTGTTTTTCCTCAAACTCCAGGGGGATTTTAAAACACATCCAGATATAGGAAACTCCCTTAAGCAATAATCTCATTGCAAAGTACGGACACGCTGAGAATTCCCCCCCATGCGGGAGACAAATGCAACATGGAAAGTAACAAAATGTATCCCAATATTCTGCAGCCTAGGCTGACTGGGGCAGAGCTGAAATGCTTTTTGATGAAAACTTTTAAGATACAGATTCTAAGCTGAAGTCTTTAACCAGGACTGGAGTTCAGCTTTCTCCAGATAGAGCTATTTTCATTCCACATCCAAAATTCATACCTCATTGAATGATCTTATCCAGTGCACTCCAAAGTCCAAGCATTTTCAATAAGTGCCACCTTCACTAATGTTCAAAAGTTGTTTACATTTGACTTATATTTTACTTTCTTCATATATTCAAATTCCCTGTCCTAATCACAATTTCCAGTTACCCATTTCTGGAGATCTCTATGTTCACTACTTGGAGAGAGGATTAAGCACCAGAAGTGGTCAGTAGTGGAACAAGGGTTTGGTTTGTTAGCTAGAGGGGGAAAAATATGTCCTCTGTGGTACCGACTCAGTGTGATGAAAAGTGGCAGAAGATAGTACTGGTCTTCTTAGGTCGTTCCCTGACAGGCTACTTCAGTGCTGCAATAGAAATGACAGGAACTGGCAATGGCTAGAGACACAATCTGCATCTTAGCAACAGATAACAAGGTTCAAAGGTGGACTACAGGATTTATGTTGAGTATAGGAAGAAGGAAATTATTCATTGTTAGAGGACAGAGTGTTTCCTTCAAGTCCTGTTACCAGGAATATTCAGAAACGTATTGCTGCAATGCCTTAGTGCTGAGCCCATCAGAACTCATGCCACTCACCTGTTTTGGAACAGGAAGTTATTTACCTCAGGTTATACCTCATGCACAAATACCCTGTCTCCCGTGCAAGTTCTTGAGCTAGGTGGACACTTAAACCATGCCGTAGCCATTCAGCCAAACCAGCTTGTTGGCAAGATGCGGAGGGTAAGCTAAAGGGGGCTAATTCTGGTTGGCTGCTCATTCAGAGGTGCATCTACCAGTTGTGGGCTGAAACTCCTCTTGACCACAGAGGCCCTTCCTCTCCTGAACAAATCCTCCTGATGTAGAAAATACTAACTAATAGTCAAGACAAAGTGTCTGGAGGAGAGATTAAAGAGCAACAGAAGAGTAAGCAAAGAAGAATTCAACAGCACCAAAGGAAAAAATAATTCAATAGCACTGAGCTTAACTAGTTTGGGAAGATGTCCCAGAGGAATAACGCTTATCTAGTAGTTAAAAACTATTGGAAAAAGCAGCAGGAAGCATGCTGGAGAGAAGGGGAAATCCTGCTGCTATACCATAGACAAGTTGAAAATCATTTCTATTTTCCTCTAGGTTACATTCTGTTAGTGCCACTTGCTCCTACTGACAAAAAACCACATAATTTCAATTCGTATCAAGACCACATTCAGCAGAAAACCTGCACAAAGTCTAGTAAATCACAAATTGAAATGACTCACATGGTAAATACTCCTATTCACAGCTTCCTGAGTATGTTTAATATAGGTGGATATTTATACTTACATCTGACAGATCTGAATTCTTAGCCTGCTTATACTTCCTTTGGAAAAAACTATATTTATAATGGCTTTTTATAGAACATAGTCAATGAAAACTAATATACAGTACTTTTAGCTAACTTATATCTAAAAGGACACTGCTTTAATATTTTAAGAGCAGGGGAAATGCACATAGGTCCAGAGAAGCAACAAAGAAGTGTTTGAAGAGACTGATAATATGAAAAAGGAAAGATCCGAGTTTGGAGTGTCTGCAGCGAACCCCAGAACAAAAAGCTAGAGGTGACTGAAAGAGAATATCATCCAGATATGGTCCAAATAGGGGTGAGAAGGAAATAAGGAAGAAGGTGCAGAAGAAATTACACAGGCAAGGAAGATGTGGCTTCCAGGAACACAGTCATTGTAAAGCTATTAGTTTGCTTTGGCGTTTTTACTAGATACAGTTTGGTCTGAGATGAGAAGAAATTCGATATTAATTTGAAAATACTCACTAAGATGTCCTATCCATGAACCCTACAAGGCTTCCATTCTTCTGCATTTATTTTAGTATAAACATTTTCTTATTTTATTATTCTAAAAGTGTTCTTTATTTGTTTTTGTACAAAAGAAGCATGTATGCCTCAGAGTCCTGGAAGAAGGTTAACATTACAGAATTTTTCTGTCACTGGGGCCCAAACTTAACAGGGCACAGGCACTCAAACAGCCCTAACCTTGGGCTGGGTTTTAGGTAAGTGACATTTAAAACATTCTGGTGGAGAAAACATTATTGAATATCAGAATGCAATTAAATGGATCTCTGGAATGCTATGTTGGGTTGCTCTGAACGATATCAGAAGACAACGTGTATACATCTAGTAGGACTTTAAAGCGCAATTGCACACAGTAGCCTGCTGAGGTTAACTCAGTGACATCTGCTGAACATGCTCTGCAACTAAACTTCAGAATTAAAGTGCTAAGAGCTATTGTTTTAGGCTAAACCTAATGACACTAGCAAACAATCCACTGTTTATAAAGCTTATACTCTTTTGTTGATATTAGGTGTGGAGAGCAGGCATTAGCCCTCCCACAGCGAGATCACACTTGTTATGAAAGGCCTCATCTATCCTAGAACCTTAAGTCTTATTCTCAAGCCAAACTGCTTCTTCAATCACAAGACTGTGATCTAGCAAAGGGCAAGTCAGAGATTTGGTTGTGGGTGAAAAGAGAAAAATTTCAGCACAAACTTATCATTTAGCTGGGATACTGCTTTTTCTTCAGCTTACTGCTCCCAGCCTTGTCTCCTAACAGCTTTGTATCTCATCGCTTCCCACGTGGCTTTAACCTGGGACTAACACAGCCACAAACCAAAATCTACCCTGTGCCCTGAGAGGAAAAATACCAAGCAAACATTTAAACCATTTTAGTTGTCTCAAAGATAAGAGTATGTCAAAAGTCTGTCTACATTAAAAATACATTAAGTCCTTCCTGTCTTCTAAGTCTTTGACTTTCAGCCTTACGGACCTTACGAGGTGACAATTCATAAAGACAACTGCAGGAACTGGGAGCTGAAGCACAAACTGTTCTGAGGTCAGCCACTACTAATGAATTTCCACATTAACTTTTGGCCTGATCAAGTCTGGTTTTATACTGCTACCATTACTTGGTCCAAGTACTTACAGCAGTATATGCCCCAATATGGAGTTCACTTTCCATTCCAGTCAGAATTAACTGTTCTAGCCTAAAGCACCTCCAGCTCCGTGCATTCATAACCATCTGGTGCTGCTGGACTCCCTTCATTATAACCCCACAATCACGAACAAGGATTTCTGCCTTTAGATGGACACCAGCCTCTATTCAAGAACAAGATGTAGAAACGAAAAGGGGTAACAGCTTCATACTTGTAAATACCTCCTCTTACACAAGTATGCTTCTGCTGGAGTATAGCTTTTTCCTCTTAACTTTTGGTACCAATTTGCTTAAACTACAGAGCAAGAGCTTTATACATGCAAAATTAAAGATGAGATATTATCTTTGGAAAAAAACCCCCACATTTATTTTCCCACATCCTGGGCAGCTGCAAGATCACTTACGTGTTATTAACGACTTTTCTATATACTTCACTTTCAGACTCAACCATTCTGGGAGAATACCTTGTTTTAACTGGCTAGTGTCAGTCTGAACCCCCAAATTTTCTCAATGCTTCCCACTCCTGTGTTCCAGACCTAACTGTGGCAGAGCCCGTCACTCAGAGAACATTTCCTTCACCATCTGCAGCACTGTGTATCTGCATTGGTCTGGAACTGATTTTTCTCTTAGAGGTTTATGGTACCAATGCAAAGCTGTTTGCACATCTGTTTACACCGGCATTCCATATGTCCTCTTTCAAGGTGATTCAGAAAATCCCAGAAACTGAAAAGCACTGGGTAGCCAGCTGCTGTCCTAGTGTTTTGAAGTGCGTAAGTGCCTTTGTGGCATGTGCAGCAGAATGTCACCTACAGGGAACCCAGACTGTTCCCAAGTTACATAGAGCTTGGCTGGTACTAACAGGAACTTCAGCCAGAAGAGTACACTCTGTGCAGGCAACAGCAGCTTACTAGATGTTACAGCACTCTTAAGAGATAAGGTTAAAGATATTATATGTGCTGTGTGCTAAACAATTTTGTCAAATAGCTTGCAGGAAATTGTTGATGTGTTCTCTTCCAGGAATGCTTCCCGGGAAAAACAGCTGGCGATTCAGACCAGAACACTTCAAGGCTGCCTCCTTATGCCAGCTGCAGCTTTGCTAGTAGCATAGAGAGTAAGAGTTAACTTATATTCATATTTACAGTGTGTTTCAACATAATTAAAGAACTCTACAGAGGAAAGGCATTTGTGAGTAGCAGCAGAGTAAATTCTGCAAGCAGGGCTGACTCCTAGGAGTTAAAACTGAACGCACAAGCTCAAGCTCAAATGTAACTAGAGAAAGCACTGTAACAGACACAGCCTGTCCTGGTGCCCACTCCCAAATGATACAAGAAAAACTTAGTCACTTTGCAACCCCAAATTTAGGCAGTACTTGCTGGTTTTAGACTATGTTCTCTTCTCTCATATGTATTTTTAGTGTGTGAAACTGCCAAAAATCTGAGGATACAGAAAACATATCTTCTGCATCATCTTCTGCTTTAGCTTGAATGCACTGGTAGGAAGAAATGAACTAGTCAGCTGAGCTAGAACTATAAGCAGTTCCTCTGTACTACAATTGCTTTTGTGGTCCTTGCTGTTCTGTGTTTGCTTTTTTCTCAGGTGATGGGAAGGAAGTGAAAGGAGAGAAAATGTAACCAAAGGGGTTTGTATTGAGTAGTTGTTCTTTCTCATATCTTTTTTTTTTTTCTCCACACCATCACAGCATGAGATCTTTTCAGCAGCGCACTCTGAAAATGGTAAATCTTTAGAGTAACAAGAATTAAAGTTTCTGCAGACCTAACTGACAAGCTTAGAAACACTATCCTGCAGCACGCTGCACAATGCCAGATTCATTGTGTCTTACTTAAATGCTGATGCTCTGACAGGTGCAGGCCATTTTCATGCCTGTGGTCTAACATACATGAGCTGGATTGCACATTGCTAAAACAGCACAGTGCCTGCTAACTGCGGGCACTGAACTGTGCGGCTCTCTTGTCTTTCAGGAAGAGGTGAGAGAGCAGGGAGTCCTGCAAATGCCTCCACAGTGAGCAGATGTATGAAACTGTCCCCATAATGATGACTGAGCAGGACCTTTCCCTTGGGTACATCCTGTACCAAAACCCAGAAGTGTATAAGAAAACTAGTAACCAGATATCCTGTTATTTCATCTGTTGTTCATGGAACTGAACATTAGCAGCACCTCAACTTACAGAGGCTGTAAAACCAATCAGTCACTGAAGTGGAGGGTGAAGAGTCCTTCCCTTTATAAGTCAGGAAGTTCCTGTAGGAAAACTATGCATGGTAGAATCCAACCAAGCAGAAAACTGCATGGCAAAAGAATTCGTTAAAGCTGTGGGATGAAAACATTGAGAATATAAATGTTGATGGGTAAAAGTCAGCATGGATGAAAATAGCAAAATGATTTCAATTGTGCTAATCTGCAGTTCATTAATTGTGCAAAAGCAAGCACAGCAGCATCATTAAAAATGCAATTAAAAATGGGACAAAGCAAGGAATGAGAGAGAAAATATGATGGAATGACCTTGAAATGCCTAAACACTAAACAAAACAGAGGAGACTCAGGAATGCTCAAAATCTCTGAACTGCACCTAGAAATTTATAGGATTGAGTAAAATTGTGAAACTTTACAGTTGACTTTGTATCCTGCTGGCAAACTTTTTTTTTTTTTGGTCTGGAGTCTCAGACTTTATAGTTCATATTTGCCAGCTTTTTCTCCTTGAGGAAAACTTGTTTTTGTTTGGGAGATTTGTTTGTTTTTGAGAGCAGACTGAGAATTTCATATTACTAAATATTATGAATCCATAACGAAACAGAGACCTGGTAACATTGCCCAAGCCACTGCATCAGGTAGGTTTTCTGCTGAGTGTTCTTCTCACCCCTTCCTTATGCTTTGCCCAAGTTCAGGTAGTCTTGCCCAGCTGCAGCGCTCTGAGCACTATGTGACCTGACGATGCTTTCAGCTGACCTACCCTCACCTTCCCTCACGGAGAGAAGAACCACAGGAAACAGTTTGCTGCCTACCACCTCTCCCACCTGCCACAGCTTGGAGGGCTGTTTTGGTACAGTGAACCTTTCTAGTGTCCTCATGTAGCGAGGACAGGAAACTGCTGTGAAGCAAAGAGGAAAGCACTCGACATCCTCTGTCACTCTCTTCCCCAAAACAGCAGCAGTCCTCTGGGAAGAGAGGGGTTAGCTGCTCTCTGGATGAAGGAAGCTGTGGCCTGTAAAGAGAGGGGTATTAAACTCCAGATCTGATCCCTGTGGCTGCAGATGTTGGACCAGCCCTTGCCAATTAAAGGGGCTGGCCAATTAAATGACACAACTTCCTATTGCAAAAGAGTCCAAAGGTTAAAAAGGAAGGCAAAAGTAACATAGGATAATAGCACTGCACAAAGCCAAATCCTGCTGTAGCCAAAGTAAAATTTAACCAACTTACAGTCTTCAGTAAAATCACATTATTCCACTTTACAGGTTGGTAAGTCACTGGCCCAAGTCATCCACTAGGTCAGTAGTAGACTTGAAGAATGAGGTATTGATTAAATATAGTCATGACACTGATTGATCTGGACACTAAAGAGTCTAGGTGTGTTTCACCTCAACCTAAAGCATAATCTAACACACTTTGGGGCATTTATGTCCCCAAAATGCTTATTTCTCTCCACTGACTAGAAAGGGAGCTTAGGGTACACGTGTCCATGCTGTAAGTAGCTAATGGCCAGGTAGGGGAACCTCTACTCTCCTGCATCCCAGTGTCCAGTGGTCTCTCCTACCTCAGAAGCAGGCACTGTGTGATGGTGCCAGCTCTTTCAGCTGCACTTTCTGAGAAGGAAGGGAGAAAGAGGGTAAAAAAAATACGGAGGTAGGAAGAGGGAGGCAATTTCCAAGAATAAAACAAGGAATCAATTCAATTGAAGGAAAAAAACAGAGAAAAAGTAGCCTGAGGAAAACGTGGCCTCTGAAAAACAATGGATGAAGACAAAGAAGGAAAATGTGGGTAGGAAAGGCACATGGTGTACTTCAGTTTTTTTGTTAGAACATGTGATTTATAGAAATTTTAATTTCCTTTCAAGGGAAACTGCTATTCCTAACAATGCCCTCTCGTCTGAGAAGTTTTCCGAGCTTACGGCAAAGATGTGCCAGCATCCTGCTCCTTAGGTGGCCCCTCCTGATATCGATGATCCCTTGTTTTCTTTGGGAAGCCATGAACAGGTATACACAGAGCCACCTGCTCTCTGCTGCAGCTCGTCCACACTAACATCCCTTCAAGTGATCTGATCAGCTCCTGGCTTAATGTATTACCTGACAGATCCTCAGCAGCTAGTCTTTGTATTTTGAGGAAGAGGGAAGAATATTCTGTTTCTGCAGCGTTTAAAACTGAAGTCTGGAATGAGAAATTCAGTTCCCTTTTTCTTAAACTTTGAGGTCTTACTCGTGCATCAGTTATGACGACACTGGGCCCCAAGAGGAGACCTAGAAATAAGCCACAAATGAGTGGGGAGCAGCACAACTGATACACCAGCACAGCTGTTAGGGCTCTGCAAGGAAATCTTCCCTGAACAGTGCTGGAACACAGTCAGCAAAACATGGCACGTGTGACTCGGGGGCCTCCCGCTACTGGCACTTTGTCAGCAAAGGACACCATTTCGATAATTAGCTGAAAGCAATTTTATTATTGCCCTGCAGCATGCTGCTGTGGGTGTCTCCTTAGAGTCACAAGTTACCTTCACTGATCACGTGTACAGGCAGGCTTAAGCAAGACTGAGAGAGGATATTGTAAACGTCCTATTCCATGAGTCCCTTTCAAGTTCATTTGCTCTGTTGTATCCTGCTCTCTACTCCGTGTCCCCAGCACTCCTGCTTTCACCATTATTGCTAATTTAGCATTAGCGATGTAAGTTATCTCTTAATTTCTACCTTTTTTTTATTTAATTGGAAAAGGAAATAAGTAAAAAAAAAAAAAGAAAGAAAAAAAGTGCTGCGCAGACAGCCCTAGAAACGCTTCTGTGAAACACTGTGCATGAACTCAGCTTATGGAGCTCTGTAACTGTTCCATGCTCACGTGACTGGGATGCAAAAAATGTACTGCAAATCAACACCCTTATGCGTCACACCTCCCGGGTGCGACACCACACACACGCAAAACCTGTCTCAGCCTCTTCCTCTCAAGAGAAGGGCAATGCCTTAGCAACCTCCAGCACAGTCGTATGACACATGTAAATCATTTCATGAATGTTACTCATAAAAGGTTCATCAGAGTCTCTGTGTCCTTAAATTAC
This sequence comes from Limosa lapponica baueri, assembly GCA_002844005.1. Lineage (NCBI taxonomy): Eukaryota > Metazoa > Chordata > Aves > Charadriiformes > Scolopacidae > Limosa > Limosa lapponica. The sequence continues at coordinate 188,113 of KZ506367.1, read as the reverse complement.
AATTTCAGGGTGGAGATATTATTTCATTAGAAGATAAATCACATGTTCTAACTTGATGGCAGTTTTTAAAAAGAAACTGCCCTACAGCAGTTGGACTATCTGATCAGATATTTTCCTCCTGAGCTTACAGGCTGGCCCCAGAAATGAAGCTGCTGAGCAGAACTGAGCCTGTGCCAAGTCATTGTTATGCCAGGACAAACACCGAGTTCTCCCTGCTCTTGACATAATACATCCCTGCACAAACATGGCTGCTTTGCAAGTCTCTTCCCACCCCAGAGAAAATCCTGAAACATCTGGGATCTCTATCACTGGGGCATCAAGCCTATTTCATTCACGTGACAGATTTCTGCCTGTATTGGGGTGTAGGGAGTGTTCAAGCCCCTCCTTTTCCCCCCAAGAAAGATTTATTTAGCTTATTGGTAAAGCATACTTAGAAATCTAAGAAAATTCTATTTTTTTCAGATGAACTAATTTATGCCCACACCACCTGAATTTAAGTTGACACTGTTTTCATTCTTGTGGATGAGGTTTGAAGCATATAAATATGCTTGTTAAAAATAAGGAAGAGGTCACAGTCTTTTGGGACTGAGTATCACAGGACCACTGGTGCATTGTTCCTACAGTTATTTGTGGTTAGTGGGTAAAATCAGCATCTTGGCCAGAATTCTTCATTTGCTGGGCTTGAATTCAGAAAAAAAATGGAGCTGGATTTTTAATTTGAAACAGGAGGAGGGAGTTTTTGGTCTTTTCTGCATCTGCCACAAATGAACCATTCCCTGCAGATTGCAGCCAACACACAGTGAAATCAGGACCATCCTCTGAGCCCTGCTCCAGACACTGCACTTCAGCAGGAATTGCAACTGCCGTGTGCCTGGCAGCCAAGACCAGCGCTTTCCTTGCTCAGAAGAGGTGCCAATAGGGGTTCAAACCTTTGAATCAGTGAGAAGAGTATAGAGTTGGTGCGGTAGATTTTTAAGTGCCTAATAGTAAGAAGAGGAAAAATGACTCATAGCATTATGTCTACACCCCTCAAAATTAAAGCTTTAACTTCTGAAGTGTAGAGGAAGAGAAGCTTCATTAATACTAGCAGTCTTTGATCCACTGTTTTTGGGAAAGGGGTCACTATCTACCTGATAATATGGCGGAAAGACGCTCCTTCCCAACCTTCCCTCCTTCTTCCCACACCTCCCTAATTCCCCCATCCTCAAACCTGATGTTCCAGCTCTGCTGGGTATACTGCTGTCATGCTTGTCCTTGAATAACTCCAGTAAATTCAAGCAGATCAGAGCAGGCATAAATCTAACTCACTGGCCTGGAAGAGCAATAGAGCTCCAGCAATCGTGCTCGGATGAGGTTCCCAGATGGGAGCAGCCAGGCTAGGCGCTGGCTGGACACATTTCTCCTCACAAACAATCCCAGCTCTCAGGAGAGGGGCTGAGTCAGTGCTGGCCTCTTGTCACACAATGGGAGGGGGCCTGCAGCCCTTCCACAGCTGGTTTCTTCAGGAGCAAGTTTTTTGCTCTAACCTCCGTCTGCAGCTAGGTTTTTGAGAGAAGCAGCACAAAAATCAAAGGACTCGCAGCGTAATCTTTGTTTAACCTGTCACTTATGCTCTGCAGCTTCTCTTAACAAGACTGACATTGACTTTTTTCTGCTGAAGGGAGGGCAGTAGGGAGGTGATTAATGCACTGTTTCTCACTACGTCCCAAGTTACTGCTGTATTGCAAGCCAAAGACACTCCAGGCCAGTCAGTAATTTGATGAATCATCAGATTCATTCATCATTTGTTCCTCAAGACCCTTCACTCTACCAGTCACAGAGGTAACTCACAATTAAAGACCCAGATTTGTCCTTTGTTCACCCTTTTTATTCAGAGCCTCTGCTCACCATTCACAGGATTTCATCTCTACCAGCATGTTTAGTTTCTCAATTAAGCTGTCACATATCCCCTGTTTCTGGGGGTTGAAGGCTCAGTCATAGGCCATCAGTAACTTTTGATACCGACAGACAGACATCATGGCTCATCCTACACATACCACAATAAACCACTAGTCACTGCAGCTATATCTACATGTCTTGGAAAAGTGCTGTGTAAATGCCAATAAAATCCAAATAAGTATTCTATGTTTTGAATTAATATATCTCTTTTCAGCATTGGAGCTAGCACCTGCTAATCAAATCCTCTAATAATCCCAGCAAGTACCATATCTGATCATAGGCAGGGATCTGGCAGCACTTCAGAAAAATTCTGAGGCTCAGTTTCCCTGGAAACTGAGGGCACTGTCACAGAGCCAGTTTCCTGCCCCTGGAAAGGTCCCCCCCTGCCTGTGTGCCCAGCCTTGCCCACATCTGCCCTTCCTCTTCCTGGTACCAACCATGTGCTTAGTGTAGCATCATCAGACAGCTTGAGAGAAAGTGAGGCAAATGTGCTTCCTCTGACCCTCACCATCCTCCTCGCTGCTGGGACTGCCCACTGCCAGCACTGCTTCTCCCTCCAGAAGCCAGGGAAGGGCCCCCTCTCTCTTGCACATACAGACACACTCTTGCTCGTGCAAAGTATATTTTTGCTGTCCCATCAGTCCATTGCTTCAGATAATTGCTGGTTTGTGCCTGAAGAGGCCCTTGTGAAGGTCAACATTCCTGGCCAGGTATGTAAGACACTAAAAAACAAAGTGATCCTTCCAAAAGCCCGTGTTGGTGGTTAGGGCTGTAACAGAAACCTCAGGGCCCTTATGTTCAATTGTCTTTAACACAACCTTTCTTCTGTTATCTTAGCATTTGCCTGGTCCCCAGACTTCTGTTAAGCTGACCTCCCTCTGGTTATCTTCCCCTGTTTCTTTGAAACCATGCTGCTTTAACTTTCCAGCTGCAAGGCAAGTTCTTTCCAGGTGAAGCCCTTGCATGGAAGCATGGCATTTTATAACAGTTGTATGAAAGTGAAAAAATCTTTCTTTTCAGTTTGCTTTCAAGCAAAATTATTTAACTCGGGACAGCAGCATGTCACCATGTCTCCTGTTTTTCTACACATTGCTGCATAACCTAACCTCAGATGCAAAAAACTTAATAGCTTTTGGGATTAGGATGTTAAAAAAGTTCTCCAGTGAATTCTTGTCCTTTTCCTCAGAAAATTTAATTCATAAAATAAATGTTTCAGGTTACACATTTGAGCTGCTATAAGGTAAACCACAGCATGGAGCCTTGTAAAACACAACTGCTTGTTTTGTGTCGGTGCAAGTCAATACAGCATGGTGTTCCCACAGCTATGCAATGCTCTCCTTGCATCCCCTGCATGGCCACGGTGGCTGCACTGATGCTGCAACACATCAGTAAACGATTCCACTGAAGGCATTTCTGTAATTCAGTCTCATTTCCGAGAAGCGATCAGAATTTTCTATGGTTCCTTCCAGCACTTCTTAAAAACCAACAATGATTTTAATAGAAATGTGGTCTTCCTACTAATATTTGACTGAGGTAGAAGCTCTCTGATGTGATGAGCAAGCAGTGGGGAAAGGGGAAGTGGAAGATGAAGACACCAGGGTGAAGGAGTGCACTGTGGCTGTGCAGGTGGCACCGTGGCAGGCATCAAAGGTCAGCAGTGACTACTAATGCAGAAAAGCTAAGGACACAAAATACCTTGCCTACTGCTGCACTGGGAGGAGAAAAATGCTGCCTCCTGCAGGAAAGCCACTCAAGGGCGTGCTGATTCCTACAGGTTTCTAAACAATTTGAGTCTTTGTTTTCTCAGTTTGAGGATACAGCCATAAAACCACAACTGTTTTTGGAGGCCAGCAACTAGTGATGTACCCCAGGCATCAATACCAATGGCTTTGGTGGTGTTAGGTTAATGGCTGGACTCCATAATCTTAAAGAGCTCTCCCAACCTAGACGATTCTATGATACTATGACTGGGTCTGGTCCTGTTTAACAGCTTCTTTAATGATCTGGATGATGGGGAGAATGCAGCCTCAGCAAGTGTGCAGATGACACAAACTGTGAAGAGTGGCTGATACACCAGAGTGTCATGCTGCCAATCAGAAGGACTTCAAAAGGCTGGAGAATTGGGCTGACAGGAACCTCATGCAGTTCAACAAGGAGAGAAGTGCAAAATCCTGCACCTGGGGAGGAACTACCTTATGCACTGATATATGCTGGGGCCTCCCCGCTGGAAAGCAGCTTTGCAGAAAAGGACCTTGGGGTCCTGGTGGACACCAAGTTGGACATGAATCAGCAACATGCCCTTGTGACAAAGATGGCAAATGGTGTCCTGGGCTACATTAGAGAAAACACTGCCAGCAGTTCTAGGGAGGTGATCCTTCCCCTCTGTTCAGTAGTGGAGAGGCCACACCTGGAGCACACCCAGTCCAGTTCTGACCTCCCCAGAACAAGACAGACATGGACACACTGGAGATACCCCAACAAAGGGCCACAAAAGTGATTAAGGAACTGGAGCATCTCTCCTGTGAGGAAAGGCTGAGACTGTTCAGCCTGGAGAAGAGAAGGCTCAGGGGGATCTTATCAACGTATATAAATACCTGAAGGGAGGGTGCAAAGATTACAGAGCCAAGCTCTTCTCAGTGGAACCCAGAGACAGGACCAGAGGCGATGGGCACAAACCGAAACACAGGAAGTTCCCTCTGAACATCAGGAACATTCCTATGCCTACTCTGCTTACCAGCAGTTGTAAGCCTAACTAACAGCTGCATTTGAGCATATCCTAAGAAAAGAATTTTTTCATTGAAATTCCACCAAGTCTGAACAAATTTCTGTCTAAGTTGGAACCAGCTAATGGAACAATATCTCCATGAACTTAAGAAGCTAATTTTCACATACAAGTGGCAGTCCATAAACAAAAGAACAGCAATTTGAGCTCTGTTTTCAATTCAGTATTAAACACTTCATTCATGGCAAGGGCAGAATCCAAAAGCACAAAGTAATAGAAACTGAAACTAATTTCTGTCACCTGTAAACATCTTATTTATATACATATTTACTTTGTCAACCACAACAATAACCTTTCTATATAGCACAGCATCAAACCATCCTAAAGACAAAGAAGAACAAAAAATCTGCCATGGCTAGCACTAGCGGATTTTTTAATTCTCAGTGCAACAGACTGTTTTACAACCAGAAACTCCTATGTTGTGTGACTTCCATTAGAAGTGCATGAAGGCAGAATTTAGAAAGGCAACTGATTTAACAAGAAGGCAGCATCCAGTAGACAGTCAGGAGACATAAAAAAACCCTAGTGAAACACCTAGGTGTGTTTCACACCATTTAGAGCGCAATATTTAACAAGAAACACACGTACTTGGTTGAAGTCTCTCGGGTTGGTAGGACACGGCACCTCTGAATCTATGGTACGCTAATACGTCACGAAAATGTCTGAATTGCAGTGAAATTTCTTCTTCTCAGGGTGATGAGAACTCCTTTCAGTGATATGATAAACTGCAAAACAGCAAGAACAATGTTAAGAATGAAAAAAGCTTGCCTAAGACAAAGTTACTTTGAGAAAGTCAGTAAAGGTGGATCTACTGGAAAGTACTGAGAGTGCTATACACATCCAGACTTGCTATAGGTAGAGTTCTCTCTTACCAGAGAGAGACAGAGATACTGAGAGGAACCAATTCATCATGGACTGCTTTAATTTCCCAGATAACTGCTATATAATAAATGTTTCCGGCACTGATACAGCCCAAATATTTTTGTATGGTACAGTTAATATTTCTGTCAACTATTAGTCAATGAAGCTTTGGATTTGTTTTGGTAACAGAAGTAATCTTCTGCCATTACTTTCAATCTCATATTGCTGGGTATCCTGCACCCTGGGGGTGGTTACACACAATCATTTTTTTCAGCAACAGTTTATTGTCTGTCTTATGATGACTTTTTAAATTTTTTTTTTAATCCCCCAGCTTTCACATGGCTTCTCCTCTCCCTGATCTTGTTTGGTGCAGAATTTTAGCTTTGGATCCTAAGAGCTGTATCACACCCACTCTGCTTCTCTAGTCTGTTCTATAGCATCCATGGCACAGCCTGGTAGCATAGCCTGCTCTGTAATGTACCAGGATAAATATGACATAACACTGCTAATTCCAAGAAAAAGCACCTGCAAATAGTCTGATCTGGGCAGTATTTAATCAGGACAGTAATGCCTACACAGCACAATCCCAGCAGAATAGAAGTGTGTAAGTGTTGATACACACCACAATTAGACCATGAAGTGTTTTATTTCCTGATTGTATGTACGGTGGTGCCAAACTTTCTACAAGCTTCTCAGAAAACTGTTCTACTCCCAACAAATGCTTAGAGAGCCAAAAAACGTAATCACCTTTAGAATGAACTTGATTTAAAATACGTATGAGTGCTGCCCAGGCTGAGAAGCCAAAAATATGCAAATACGGATATCTGAAAGATATCTAGAAAAGTTTGGATAACAAGTTCGAGCTAGTTTCCAGGGGAATTTCATCCAGCTGCTAATATCTTTCATGTGGAAATATCTCTGCAACAAAAATAGGTCCTTGGGAATGGAGAGATCCCTTACAGCAGGCTGTGCAGCAGCAGGAAGCTGTTAGGCAGCAGCTGGCTAAGGGCGCAGCACCTACTCGTCTCCTTGGGACACTTTCTGATCAAAGTGCTGTACAATCAGCACTTTATTAACAAAGGCTTTTTGCAATTGTCTGAACAGTCTCCTAGTTTTTTAATCGATGACTTAATAAAGGACTAAATGCAGAAAGATGGCCACAGACTGACTGGTTTTGAGGCAAGTTAATAGACTAGCTATAGTATAAGAGATAGCAGTCAGGATCATCAAGCTACTGTGCAGTAGAGAA
>KZ506367.1:165620-180771 GCA_002844005.1 Limosa lapponica baueri | reverse complement strand
AGTAAAACTGTCCTAGGTGAGAGTCAAATAATTTTTTAACAGTTTCAACTGACAACTTTCTACTCTGTGCTTGCCTGAACAAAAGCTATTCAGCTCTTGGGACACTAGAGAAACTTTACACATTATATGACGGAGAAAAATATGCTTACATAGACTGCAAACACATACCAAGAGTTTTATAGGATCTTCTCCAAAGGATGTTGTCACACCTCTCACAGACTCTAGACTTATTCATTATTTAGCCCCAAAATACTGGTCTGGGGATGTACTTCAAACTTAAATTCATTGACATAGTATTTGGTTACTCTTTCCTCATTGGTATTTCACTGCACAGCACAGAGCTCAGCCAGACTGTGGTATGCTGGATGATGCAGGCAAACTTTCTTTGAGAAGTTACGGAAAAATCCTCTCAGAGTCTTTCTCAGTACCTTTCTGAGCTTCTTGGTCTCCTGATTGTTCTGCCCCATCCTACCATCCTCTGACTTCTTGCTGCTGTCTGTCTTCTTGCAAAACCTTCCCTCTAGTCAGCTTTTGCTAAAATGCTTTGTTGAAAAAAGAGAGATATGCGCATATACATATCTCATATTTACATAGGCTGAACTGGCTCATGTGCTCCACTCTACAGCAGTCATTTGTTCTGGCACAGTTTCTCTCCCTCCTAAAAAGCAATTTGAGAAACATCCTTTGCATTATTCCTTGTGATTTCTGTTGGCTTACTTCCACTCTCCAAAATAAACAGAAAAAAATAAGAAGAAAATCGGTCCCTGCCTCAAAATTCATCCCCTCTGTTCTCCCCACCTCTGAATTACATCTGGAAGTACAATTATAACTTGTGAGCATCTGGGTGGCCTTTAAAGGGCAGTTGGAGCCCAGGGAATGCTTGCACACTGGGAGGAAGATTCATCCCCCAAGAGACACAGAAGCTCATCAGAGCCAGGAAGATCCTGAGGGAGACTGTAACATACACAGAGCACTTTATTTTATTTTGTGAAGAACAGGAAAATTTCTCCTCCCCCAGTCAATGCTTATACTGAACATAGCCTCAAAAGTGAGCAGGTAAAGTTACAGAAAATGTGGCTTATTTTTCTTCCTTTCCTTATTATAATCAAGTGTTTGTCCTAGCTTACAATTTCCATTTAACAGCCAGGGCTTTGTATTACTAAAACGGAATTGCATGTCTCAGCATTGTCCTTGCAGCATCGCGCAGCATTACAAAACCCTGAGCGTTAACAAAGAAATCTACTTCCTTATCACTCCAGGAAAAGGCTATCTAAAACTCCAAGTATTCCCTGGCCTTGCCATATTTGCTTATCATGGACTGGGGATTTGGTTACAAGGCCTATACAGTCACAATTTTTACCTAACAGCAATTAAGAAAAGCAAATTTCACCTTCTGATGAATCAGATACTACTTCAGTGTTTCCAAATGCTTCAGTTGAGCAAGTAATTACCTGCTCATTTCATAGAATGAAAGCAATTAGCAGAAACAGAAAGCAGATAGTCCCTCCTCAGGAAACATTTCCTAGGGAAATCTGGTGATATTAACCAGAAAGGAGGAAGCAGCAGCAATGATTTAAATTCAAAGTCATGAAAAACTCTGTATTTTTACGTTAACAAAGCCTCTGCTGAATATATTCCTTACTATTAAGGCCACGCACACCAGATATCCATCAACACTGTAAGTGCCCTTCAGTTACACTGCCACCGTAAACTTCTAGCTCAAACACCAAGTGGCAGCCCACGCCATCCCCCAAAATTTTTTACCTTCTGGATATGAGGATGAGCTTTCCTTTTTCCAGACACTTCTCATCACAGTCTATTATTTCCTTCTTCCAGCTCACATGAGTTCTGATCCTCTTCATCCTGGTGCAAACCAGAAACACCTTGGGAAAATACAGTGTAAGAGAAACTGGGGTAAATCTCACTGCTGTGTTCAAGAGGTAGGCATCAGAGTATGAATGGTCAAAAGATGAGAGATGGGAGAAAAGGGGTGGCAGCTCATATAGCTCTGGCTAGCCAGGATCACCCTCTAGTCAGCTCTAAATATAACCACTCATATAGGCCCTTTTGTGGTATGGAATATGTGGCCTCGTTGTTCCCCAGCAGTCGTTTTTGTGTGTTGATGCTAGTTAGATGTAATCAGAAAACCTCCACAGCATGCAGGGCCTTGACTGCATGGAAACATCTGCTGTTGGTGTAAGGCTGCCTCCATATTAAAGGTAAGATGTACAGGAGGGGGAACTAGAGATGAGCTTTATAGAACTCATTAAGGGTTTAAAAGTATTGGGCCATAAATCATCATATGGATATACTGATTTGATTTTAATACAAACACTTAGTGTCATCTTATTTGTGCTTCAGAGTTCTGAATTTTAAATATGGGGCAGTGAACAAGGCATTCAAGTTCAAACAAGGATTACTATTTGACTATGCCCAAATCTGATTACAGCCTAACAATCAACTTAATGTTTAGTGGTTTTCAATTTTAGTTTCTTTCCTGGAGCACAGAAACAATTATCTAAGTTTACAATGAGCTCTTGGCTACATCCAAACTACAAAACCAGAATTATTTTCAGGCTGGGATCCTGTCTAAAATGTAGAGTAGGTTTATGCTATTTGTTACCTCCAAATTTTTCAAAATAATTAAAAAATAATCCTAGTATATCTATAGTAATATCTAATTGAAAAACCAAGGTAAGCTTCTATGTAATAAAGAGAGGCCAGAGAAGGTATCAAGCTCATTAACTTAGATGTAAAGTATGGCTGTTTGAGTGCTAATATCATTGCATTATATCTAGGTCGAGAAGAGGAAAAAAAAAAAAAAGTAAAATCCACTAAGAAGTAATTAACTTTGGTACTTCATCATTTAACATTTTAAGATAGGAGGCGGCCATTTTCACAAAATCATTGTGACCATTTCACTATAATTAGGAGTTTCTGAATTCAAGAATCTTTAAAAATGCTATTGTTATGATCCTAATATCCCATGTTTTAGAAAAACAGCATAAACACAACTAAGAAAACAACAGGACAAGATACGGGAAAAGCAGTTAGTGCTTTTGGACGCCTAGTTTGCCAGAACAGATCATTGTGCAACTTCAGTTCCTAGGCACGGGCAAGTAAAAATACCTAGTGGCAAGCAAGCTCACCTGCTATGTTTTCAACCATTAAATCAACACTCATTTATATTTCATGGTCTGCACGTAGACACAAAAATTTTCTGCTGTATTGTTTTTGAGCACAGAGGCAGTTACAATCTCATGAAAGACATAGCTACAAGTTAACATCACAAACCTCTCTGGCCTACCCATTTTAACTGCAGCGTTGCAGCTGAAGCACAGAGTCAAGGAAGATGCAGGCTCTGACTCAAGCAGATGCAGAGTACTGAGAAGTGTCTACTCCCAGCACGTGGAGCTCACTGCACAGGCAAAAACCTAGAACTGCTCTTTGCACTTCGGCTGCCAGTTTGCTTGGCTCTTGTCTATCTGCCACTGAGTACCATCCACAGCTCTACAGAATCCCCAGTGATAAAAGGGATTGAGAAGTGCTTTCAGCTGCAGCATTAAAGTCTGTCCATGTCTGCTTATACAGCGAAATAAAACATTCTCTGTTCCTTTCCCTTTAAACAGCAAACACAAGACAGTGAGGTTTTTGGTTTTTTGTTGTTGGTTTTCTTTTTCTTTTTTTTTTTTTTTTCCTTTAAACTAACATTAGATTTTCCTTTTCTCAGGGAAGCTCAACACTGACTTACAGCTAATAGGCCCTTACTGGGTAGCTGCCAGATGACAATATCACCTCTCAAAAAAGATTTCCCTTTCTAGCTATCTCTGTGTTATTTATAGGCAAAAAGCAAAGCATACAAAAAACTCAGGGGAAAAGGGAGGGACAGCATCAAGTAACTTGGGACTTTATTCAATTACTGCCTGACAGAGAAATAGTTGCCAAGGTCTCTCTGAATAGCTTTTAAAAAAGTTTCTAGTACCGGGGAAAAAAGTCCATTATTCACATATCTGGCAGCCTAGCGATAAGGAAGAGGCCTGAATTTCTAAACAAAAGGACACTTGGTATTAAAACCACCTGCAACACAGTCAGTTCTAGAAAACTATGAGGCAGGGTTTGTTTGCCTTTTTTGGGGGGGGTGGGTGAGGGGAGCGTTAGGTTACTTTAGAAAGAGTGCCTACGATAGAACAACAGCTGGAGGAGAAATACAGTTTAGGCAGAATTGCGGCTCCATGGGACAGCCAGGAAATTTCAGTGCTCCCTTGCTTTAAATTAGGCAGTTGCTTATGCACACAGCAGAATTTTGCATTGCGTTGGTTTTTTGTCTTGATTTTCTGAGTAAATGAAGTTCATGTTATTGTGCTGCCTCTTCTGCCTCCTACTCCTGCCATGAAGGCTTCAACGTGTTGGTCAACTCCAATCCAGTTTGCTACAAAGCTTGAAATACTGGAGTTGTCTGCTGCCTCCAGCCCTTTGAAGACCCGCAGTTGTGAAGAGAGGGGAAACCACTCTATTCTTCTCTACCCACCTCATCTCAGAGGAAAAAGTACAAACAGCTCAACTTAGATATGTTTGGGATGGCCCACCTCACACTTTGGAGGCAACAGCCAGCATCTACTTAGCTCTTAACCAACCGTAGGATATGCTGCTCCCTGCCCTGTGATCAAGCTAAAGAAAGGTAGGTGAAGGTGGTGGAGAGTGCTGAGGGTGTGTGTTTGGGTGGCTTTTTTGGCATACCTGTGTGTGTGCGCACACATGTGCACAACAGTAGAGGCTAGGCCACTACATACTGAGACAGTGAGGGAGCTAAAGTCCATCTTTGTAGGAGTTCACACCAGACTTGAGGTGGAGCTCAGAAAGGCAGGACAAATTCTTAGGAATATGCAGTTCTGTAAGGCCTGCTGTTAATGGCCCAGCTGCTCTTCCACTGCCCTCATCGCCCAAGAGGCAGAGCACCCTGTCTCTTTCTTAATTAGCCCTGGAAAATTAATGATCTGTCACTTTAACTTGCTGTATTACAACTTCTGTTGATAAACACTATATTAACCATTCAGGGAGCAGCACCAATAGAAACAGACTTGCTTCAGCAATCATAAAAAAACCCCACTAAGCCTCACCAAGCTACTAGCACTCAAAGGAGGTTCAGCGAGGAACACCTGAACATGCATACTCATTTAAGGAGCCTGTGTGCTCCTAGTTTGCCATCACAGGCAATCAGTCTCAGAACCAGTAGCAACATTAAACTAACTACGCTTGATGGAAAGCCTAGGACCTACTGACTTTTCCTATACTGCTAGATGTAAATTCCTGTGTTTTTACAACATTAAGACAGAAATTAAAGCAAATATCAGAGACTAGGCCATGGAACAATCAATTAAATTTCTAAAAAAGGCACTGAAGTCCAAAAAAACCAAAATTTCAACATTTTGCCATTTGTCTTGATTTAGCCAGTTATCAAAAAAAATTAGATGTATTGTCATTGTATATGGCCTTTTCATAACAACCTGTCACTCAGTTATCTTGCTTTGGAAATAAAGAGGAAATGTGGCAAGGCAGACCTAAAATGGGACAATTAACATTGGATTTGCAGGTTAAAAACTGCCAACCCCAGTAAACAAAGCCTGCTTAATTTGAGCACTAAAGCTCTTTGCCCAATAAGCTCATTTTACTGTTAATTTAACCACTACAGCATCAACTCTTGAATAAGAGTAGGCAATTTCTGTATTTATACAAGTCTGACATTCCTTCAGCTGAAGGTACAAAACCTACCACTAAAGCCCATCCTCCTGGCTGTTTTGCTTAATCTTGGAGAGTAAGTAGGTAGGAGCAACCCTCTGCCTTCCACAAATGTCTCACTGAAGAGACTTACTGGTTGTTCAGCCCTCCAGAGAGGTAACTGTCCTCTCTCCAGAAGCTCTGATGGACAGTAAGGGTGATCAGGTCCACCCAGATTTTGCCAGCAATTGAACTGGATAAAGCCTTTCCCCAGCCACCTCTTTGGCTAGTCAGGCCTAGAACCCTGGTGACATCTTAAGTGCATTGAATTTAGATCTTGTTGAGATTTTTGTCTATTATTTATGAGAATGGATTGATTTTTCTTTTCTGTGAGGGAATAATATAGCATGTATCCCTCCCTCCCCCATCTGTACTTCTGGTAAAATAATTCCTACATAAATACCAATGCATCACTGCCAGAAGCATTATACAGTTTTAAAAGACTGCCTCATTTTGTAGTTCCTTTCTTTACCAGAGATTCACAAGGAAATCAACAAAATCTTTCAACAAAGAAAGATTTAAGATTACTACTTCTGTTTCAAAACTCGAGAAGAAAAGTTATACTTAAACAAGCACCCTACCATTCACTGCATCAGGGAAATGCAATAAATCCAAGAACCTGAAAGTGAAAATTACAGTCTCATAAAAAGTTAACTGACTCCACTGAGCTACAGCATCTCATGAACTGGTTAACAGAAACCAAGGCATTTACTAGAACACTGTCATACCAGTTTTCGACAGCCAAACATGTATAAACAGCTGTAAAAGAACTCACATGGCTTGCCACCCCCAAAGCTGCTATAAGATAGTTTGGTGGTGACACAAAGGAACACCTGAAATCAATCAGTGGGTTAGCAAGAAATCACTCAGTGGAAAAATAACTCTTGGTTTTGGGAAAAGCTTCTGTATATAAGGAGCCTTGCTTGGTGCTGAGGGAGAAAGGGACAAAGTTCGGAGAAACAAGTGTCCTACACTGAGATCAGTTCAGCTGCATCAAAGTCACAGTCTTGCAAGTATACACTGATATGGTTAATACCCAGACTGCACTAAAGGAGGTTTATCACTACCCCCTGTAGTTATATCAAGGTTAAAGTGGTATAGCCACAAGTCTGGCAAGGGAAATGAATAAGCCTACTTTTCTGCTGGCTTAATTAGACCCAGGATATAGCACTGGCCAGTTTGACAGCCTTTTTTTGGCCCATGATTGGGCCAAATACTTACCAGGGAGAAGAGCTTCACCCTATTTGTAACCAAAAAAAAGCACTAAGTGCAGGTTATGGGCACCATGATAAAAGCCTGGCCTGTAATCCTAGCACCTGCATTACTCTGACACAATTGTCCTCAGCCCATGTTGCCATTCCTGCATCTAGTTTTGCAAAATATTCATACGGCTGCCAGACATCTTTTCCAGTGCTCACTGCAATTTATTTGCTGCTGCTGTGGCAGCATAGCCTGGGGGTGTTCTGTACCTCAGCGTGCTTCAAATGTACTGGGCCTAGACTCTGTGGGCAACACACAGATGGAGACACTGTCCAGACTTCAGAGGGAAAAGCCTAAACGTAACTGTCCTGTCCTGTGCCCTGTCCTGCCTGTTGCGTTAGTGCAGAAATGAGCATTTGAGAAATGATAATTTTTGCACTTGGAACTGAGCCCCTGGACCGCACACCCTGCATCTGCTGAGCCCAGTATCTTCCCTCTCTAGACCATCCCTCATGCTCCAAAGAGCAAACCGACCCAAAACAAAAAGCAGCATAGTATAGACTCTGCTGGCTCTGATGTTGGATACAGTGACTCAAAAATAAGGGATTCTGCTTTTCTCCTTCCTCCCTTCTAGACATTTAGAAGAAATCTGTTTCATATTATGAGCCCTTGTTTTAAATGGGAAGAATACTGTCATCATGCCATTAAACTGCTTGCAAGTACAGTTTTGATCCCTAGCCAGTGCAAATCCCACAGATCTGCTCAGCACCTTTCATTCGATACTTCAGACTAAGAACAGAAGTAATCTTGTTCCACTGTATGCAGATATTTGTATGATAAAAACAAAAAGAGGCTACAGCCCACAGTACTGGTGCACATACCAAGTCCTGACAAGGACTAAATCATAGCTCCGAAGGGCTTTCTTTAAACTGGATACTGATGCAGCAGTCACAAAATGAATGATAGGTTTCATTATAGACATAAGAAGGCAGCAGAAAACAGCAGCAGCAGTAGTTAGGACTGTAGCTCAGAGAAAGCACGTACCTGGCCCACAGGGCTTGGGACACACTGAAAGTTCTGAGTAAGATTTCACAGAAGTTGAAGTGAATCTCAGCCAAGATGCTGTGGTCCTGTGCCTGTCCCTCCTTCCCTCCTTGTTTCTCTCTTGTGCCAGCAGTAAAGTTCACATGGTTCTATAATATAACCGTCACAGGAGAAGTATTATAAATGCAAAGGAGAGGAGAGGCAGGGCTGTACAGCAGATGCCAGGGAGAAAGGGCTGCCAGGACCCACAGCAGACCAGCTGAAGCTGACACGGAATCATGCTGCTGTCACTCAATTCTTTATTCACAGAATGGAGACACTGAACCTCTTTGCCAGTAAACAAATTCACAGACATAAAGTCCTTTCCTCAGCTCTTTGCACCCTTTTAGAAAAAGTATAAAATAAACCAAATCTGAAACAGTGACAACCCACTTGGCTCAAGAGGGGTGGCATTGCCTTAATGGATGGAACCACTGGAGCCCTCTGTCTTCAGACTCTCCAAGTTGAGTGCAGAAAAGTTTTTCATCTAAGCTCTATGGGCTAGCTCTCGATACCAAATGGACAGTGATGTCACGGGAAAAGAATTTCTGCTATGGGAAGATGACATCTAGCCAGAGAATGTCAAAAGCTTGGAAGCAAGTTCTTAGGAAATGGGCTGTGAGACATGGAAGATGCCAAAGCAAGCTTGTCAAATGCATGCCAAGAGACTGGAAAACAAAAACACGGTTGACAGACAGTGAGCATGTCTTGATATTCCATGCCTGAAAGCAGAAAGTGGCTGATGGCTTGCCAGAAACGTCCTAGATCATCAGCCAAAACAAATGAAGGAGATTCCTACTTTATAAATGGTGAGACTGAGTGGAAATGTGCACAGCCACACCTAGAGAAAGCATACTTCAAGCCTACGTCTGCTTCCCCTCCTGACAACATGACTGTGTCCTCAATATCAAACTATTTCAAGATTATGAAAATGTGTTCTTCTAAGTGCACCTCTTGCCAAAACAGGAAAAGCTTTCTGAATAGGACAGGAATAAATGGTACAGGCCAGATGGCACAATAAGACTTGTAAAACACAGGTAAGGTAGGGGGAGAAAATATCGTTCTCTGCAAGGCCTTCAGGCACTGAGTACCAAACTCTGGAAAGAGTTGGGATTGCTGCAAGATACTCTGCAGTAAATCCAAACACTGCATACTGCCTCCTTCAATTTGGTATTCTTCACTTTCCATTTTGTTGTCTCCATGGGATTATCAGCTGGAAACAGACACACTTGATAGTTTCTGAGACCTCAGATTCCATTACTCTGCTGCAACACTTACTAATTATAAATGCTTTGCCAAATATCTGATGTTTTCACTGGCTGGAAGCCCACACTTAATGGGCTGATAAAGAACAAGTGCTGTCAGAGAATGGCATGTGATTGGTTACATGGGTCAGCTGAAACCGTGCCCTCAGGAGGTGCCTGCCTGAGCAAACAGCATACATGAACATTTCCTGGGTGAGAAGCTGAATGAATTCTATGCCGAGAAGAGAACTTCATATCTTTAACTATTCCCAGTGCTACTAAGGCTTCCCCTTCCGTCCTGAAAGTTGAACATCCAATGCATGTTACTCTCCCAAGAATGCCATGACCTATCTTCAGTGACTAGAAGACAAGATATCAAACAATCTGAGTGAGCTGGACTCAAAGATGAATCTGTGATTGGCATAAATACCTGTTTCTCCCTTTTCTGGGCACATTGAACATACAGGAGGATGCTTCTGATGCTAATCTGCATATTCTGGCTGCTGTATCTAAATAAGACATTGTCCTTTTTCTCCTACTGTTCTGCTTCCTTTCTTGTTTGCCTAAAGTCCACAGATCCCTGGCTCTGTCCTGTCCCTTTCCTGCATTACTGCTCCACACCATCAGCAATTCACACCCACAAACCTGCAAGAAAACAGAGAGAAATGAACGTTTCAATCTTCTCCTCCACTCCATCCTACCCCCTTCCCACTTGATCACTTGGAGCACCGTTTCTTAGAGAAGACCCAAAACCTAACATGGGTCACTGTTAGGTGCTGGGTCCTGGGACACTGTTAGTAGTGTCCCATCTAAACAGGCAGAACAGGCTGGGGAAGGGACAAGAGACATACCAATGTGATGACATACCAGTAGATACCATCTATACCAATGTGATGGTGCCCATATGCTCCAAGTACTTTTTGGTTTTAGGATTAAATCTTTTCTGGGAAATGATGTCAAAGTACAGTAGCTAAACAAAGGGTTCGAGTGAGAGAACAGAAGACAAAACAGCTCAAATAAGATGGTGATCAGCAAGAAAGTTTCAGAAAGCAACACAAGGATGTCAGTGGTATCAAAGGGTTGTCTTCCAAAAAGCTTCAATAGCTGTTCTAGCTTCAGACTTTAGTTGTCTTCCTTCGCTTTGCAGTTTCATTTTTCAAAAAGCCTTGTGCTGGGGGAAAGAGGAAATTACTGAATGAATGTTAGTATATCTGGCTCCTAGTTTCCTCAGACCTTTGTCATCTAAGCTTTCTCAAGAGCTAAAAATGCCTTTCTCCCAGCTTCCGGACATTACACTGACTGCATGTCTTTAATTTGACTTATCAGATAAGTGGATACTCATTCAGTAATCTGATAGCAGGCATTTGTAGGAAAATTTCCAGAAAAAACAAACATAAAAAAAAAATATCACTCATTTCTTAAACTCTCTTCCATGAAGTCTTTGCTTCTATTGTGCCAAATTCAGGAAGTTAGCACTGTGGCCATGGGTTGGGGGAAAAACAAAGCAGAAAATCCCCACACCCTGTCCTGTCACACAAACTTGTCAGAGGCTCTGAAGAGCAGGGAACTACAAGAGAAGCAGTGGCACAGGTGTGTGCCAAATGCTCTGGAAATGGATAAACCCCAGAGTTGGCTTCCTAGACAGTCAATTCCTGACTTTTGTTGTTATTGATTACGCCCCTTACACCTTTCCAGTTAATCATTCTTTTTACTCGCCATCTCACTCATATTCTTTTGGTAGTGCTGTCTTATAAATATATTCAGTGGTTTACTCAGTTCTGCCAGGGGAGAGAAGGGGTACAGAAGCCACCACCACCCAGAGGCTGAGTAATTAATCTAAGGTATTTGTAAGATTACAGAACTGGGTTTAACAGACACCTTTGTAGGACTGTCTTTCTATTAGATGGAACATTATCAACTCAATTCTGTTTATGATACTGAGGCTTAATTCCATAACCTGTGTTGAGTGAACATTTTTGGTATCACCACATCAGCATGTAATGCCACATAAAGGTGAAAGTAACTTCTGTGAAGGCTGTAAGGCAGGGGAAATTAGGCCATTTAGTAGCATCAGTCAAAGTTAGGATCAGTGCAACCCATAAAGGCTCAAAGCCAGCTAACACAAAAGATTGCTATCTAGTTTGTTGGCAATTCAAACACCACATTAATACATTACTTTTAATACATTTTCACAGGTGGTTTAATAAAAAGCAACTTTGAACTGAAATAACTTTGAAATGACATACCTATTTCAGTGGTGGGCATGCTACAGCACAGTCTGCAGAGAGGCTTTTCACCACCTGGTGACTCCTGTATTTTGAGTTATTAGCTGCTGTAGCTGTATCAGCAGAAAGCTAGAAGGTGGATGACCAGAATAGCAATTTGTAGGAGTCGAGCTTGCTCTGAGTTCAAACTCAGGTAAAACTGCAAATTGCCGTTTATCAGTGACTTTGTTGAAACCCCTGAAGTGACAATGATACTTTCACTTTTCATTCTCCTGTTGTTCTTGTCACTGAGGGAGGAGCTCAGTTTCTATTTCTCAGCAATAGCGTCTTCACTCTTAGGTTTCCTGCACTCTGAGAAGGAATGTTTCCAAACTGAAGGATTCTTAAACATTTCCACAATCATTCCCAGGTTCCTCAAGAAAGGCAGGGACATTGACCACCCGCATCTATTCTTGTTGCAGTGGGCCACCAGGTGCAAGGCCATTCATTCAGAGTATTGTTCAGCGCATTGGGACAGTTTTAAATGTCTTATAAACATTCTGCACTTTGCTGAAACAGCCCAAAACATATAGTTTGTAATGGGAACCAGCAAACTTCCAGCACATAAGCACCGTGTCCAAAGGTCACTGGCAGGGATTTTAGTTCTGGACACTGTTCCATTTATTTAAGCTAAATTTGTGTCTGGAGTTTCATTTGTCACTGATGAACCAAGCATTACAAAAATACTCCTACCAACAATTCCATATGAGCTCCGTCCACTTCCCCCCCCCCCATCTAGTATATTTTACATTTTTGTACTTTCAAATCCATCTCATCTAATCAAAACTGGTTGCAATGGAAACTTGCAATATAAAGGCAGAAGGAAATGACTTCTTAAACCATTTTCTGCAAGGAAAAATATATTGAAATGACACAATCCTCAGAGCAATTTAAATTTAAGCTTCTGCATGACTAACTTGACATTAAAAGTCCAACTCTGGAACACAAATAGTGAAATAGTCACCCATAAGGGGAACTTGCAGGCATGGTTTGTTTCACCGATGGACAAAAAAGGATTATTAGATACTTCTTCTATTCAAAAAGTGGTTTGGGGGTTCTTAACTGATTTATTTTGGCAGGACAAGGAAGCTGCAGTGGGTATTACTGTCTTGATGCTTTGAAGAACACTTTTCTTTTTTTTACTCCATATTCCCACAGAAAGCCATTTGAAGGACCAAAAAAACCCTTTGCCTTTTTATGTAACAAATGGCTATGGCTAAACCAGTAAGAGAGCTTAAAATCAGTGCTTCTAATGTGACCACCAAGACATTTCAGACTTAATTACATCTGAAGCAGACTTAACCACTCCTTTCTCTCCAGTTTCACACACACAGTAATTGCCCCTGTAGCCGCACTGCAACATTGTAGAATTAACCACATCCTAGAGGAGCTGGAAAAGAAAAAAGGGAAACAAAACAGGCTCCAGAGTATCTGTCCAGGCAGAACAGGGTCATTGATAGGTGCAGGAGGTCTCCATTCTGCAGAAAGAATTAGAACTATTCCACTGAAGTCAGTGTCGTTCTGTACCAAACACCTAAAACAGGTAATACTCTACTTCCTCACTTGGCTTTCTATTTTAGCTCTTGTTGACTTATACGAAGTCAGAGATACAAAGAGAACATTCCTGAGCCTGTATGTAATTATGTATGTAGACACATACTTATGATCATCCTTATCAATCTACTTCTTAAAAAAACCCAGTATTTTTACTTTAAGAAGCTGTGCAGATTTTACTGCAAGCTGTAATTTTGTGCAGCAAATGATACACTGCCCCAAAGCAAAAAAAAATATTGAAGTTAGTACATGAATATAAACAAAAATAAATAGCCTCTATTAATAAAAATGTTAAAAATTAATGTTCCCACATAAATCTTACACCTGGATCTTACATTAGAGGCCAGCAACCACATCATGGAAGCTGGAATGTGGTTCTGCAGTTTCAGTACAGCCGCACCACTCCAAGCATGCTCCTCCGTGACGGGCAACAAATCCTCAGTGAGTGAAGGAGAGAGCAAAATACTTTTTACACGCTTCAGTCCTTTGAATGAAAGGGACAGCAAAATACTTAGACTCATAGATCCTGTAATCAGTAAGGCTATACGCAAGCTCATATGTTAGTCACAGAGCGAGGATACTCTGCAGATTCAAAGCCTAAGGAGGTAGCAGAAAAGTCCAGCAGTTTCCAGGCCTGGTAGATAGTACAATTCAAGATGCCTCTGCCTTGCTGCAGTGCTGCTCAGCACTATGAAACTCTTGCACAGGGAGATAATCCCCTCTCATTTTACAAATCAACTCCACTGCATACTGTTCAGAGTGTACAGCTTCCCACTACAGATTCCAGACTGACTCTGGAAGCAACATGGAGCAACAAGCTGCTTTGTTTGCTCCAAGGCTGCAAAGTTAATCGAGGGCCATGTACTTATCTTATACCTTGCACATACAGGTTTTGTTTTACTGTCTTGGCTCAAGCAGGTTGAATTACAGATTCCCACTTTATTCTGTTTCTTCACTGCCTGCTTGAACATAAAGAACAAGATTTCATATTGCACATTTTGCTGAGGATCCATCCTTCCAGTTCTCTGGGAATGGAGAAGGAAATCTAATAAAACAAGGTGCAGCCGCTCCTTCTTGCCTGCCAGGTTAGAGTTTGCTAGAGATCCTCTTGGTTCACTACACAGAAGTGATTATTGGATCTACCACCTAAAAATAAACAAAAACATCCTACAGGAACATGTTACTGTGCAGACAGATTTGGAATTGCTCCAAAATGAACCCTCCACACTGTGAGCCAAATGCACCTGAAAGGCTGGCTGTCTCACAGTCAAAGGAGTGCTTGAGTGAAGAGGTACCAGTTTACTTCTCTGGCAGACTGAAGCCGGATACAGCCGCCGATTTAAATCCCAGTGCAAGTGCACAAGTGTATCTTTACAAAGGCCCAGCTCAGAGTTTGTGGAAGTATGTCACAGCTTTCTGGTTTCAGGTGGGGTGGATTATGTTTTTCATTTTTCTTTCTTACACTGAAACTAAACTAAATAAATAATAATTTAATCACAACAGTAAACTAGTAACTGACCTAGAACTCAAGTCTGAGCTGTAACTCAAACACTGACAAAGGCAGTGTATTTTGTTGTTTGTACTGCAATGTCTGAAAATTGCCCATTTGCAGAACTAACTATACTTTAATTCTCAGAGTTGAGAAATACTGCGGTTTTCTTTCCTATTGTTTCTCTAATCTAGAAGTAATTCAGACACAACAGCTCCATGTCTAAAATAGAATAACAAGGGCTAACACTGACATGTCTCTAGCCAGAACTAGTCTGTATGTTTCCCTGCCTTTCCCTCCCTCCTCCCCCAACACAGCTCTCTTCAGAGGAAAATTATATCCTACTGAACTCTGAAATACACCTCATACCTTTGGTCTGGTTGGACAGAAGAGCTAACTTCTTGCAAGATTCCTAGTAGGGTAATTCTGGCTAAGGAAGGTTTGCATGAAAGTTGCTTAATACATTTTGAATGAAATACTGTCTCATTAAAAAATTTTAATATTTGTTTCTCCATTTCTATTTTCTCCATCAAAAAGCTTGA
>KZ506367.1:136103-165610 GCA_002844005.1 Limosa lapponica baueri | reverse complement strand
CCTGAAGTGACAATGATACTTTCACTTTTCATTCTCCTGTTGTTCTTGTCACTGAGGGAGGAGCTCAGTTTCTATTTCTCAGCAATAGCGTCTTCACTCTTAGGTTTCCTGCACTCTGAGAAGGAATGTTTCCAAACTGAAGGATTCTTAAACATTTCCACAATCATTCCCAGGTTCCTCAAGAAAGGCAGGGACATTGACCACCCGCATCTATTCTTGTTGCAGTGGGCCACCAGGTGCAAGGCCATTCATTCAGAGTATTGTTCAGCGCATTGGGACAGTTTTAAATGTCTTATAAACATTCTGCACTTTGCTGAAACAGCCCAAAACATATAGTTTGTAATGGGAACCAGCAAACTTCCAGCACATAAGCACCGTGTCCAAAGGTCACTGGCAGGGATTTTAGTTCTGGACACTGTTCCATTTATTTAAGCTAAATTTGTGTCTGGAGTTTCATTTGTCACTGATGAACCAAGCATTACAAAAATACTCCTACCAACAATTCCATATGAGCTCCGTCCACTTCCCCCCCCCCCATCTAGTATATTTTACATTTTTGTACTTTCAAATCCATCTCATCTAATCAAAACTGGTTGCAATGGAAACTTGCAATATAAAGGCAGAAGGAAATGACTTCTTAAACCATTTTCTGCAAGGAAAAATATATTGAAATGACACAATCCTCAGAGCAATTTAAATTTAAGCTTCTGCATGACTAACTTGACATTAAAAGTCCAACTCTGGAACACAAATAGTGAAATAGTCACCCATAAGGGGAACTTGCAGGCATGGTTTGTTTCACCGATGGACAAAAAAGGATTATTAGATACTTCTTCTATTCAAAAAGTGGTTTGGGGGTTCTTAACTGATTTATTTTGGCAGGACAAGGAAGCTGCAGTGGGTATTACTGTCTTGATGCTTTGAAGAACACTTTTCTTTTTTTTACTCCATATTCCCACAGAAAGCCATTTGAAGGACCAAAAAAACCCTTTGCCTTTTTATGTAACAAATGGCTATGGCTAAACCAGTAAGAGAGCTTAAAATCAGTGCTTCTAATGTGACCACCAAGACATTTCAGACTTAATTACATCTGAAGCAGACTTAACCACTCCTTTCTCTCCAGTTTCACACACACAGTAATTGCCCCTGTAGCCGCACTGCAACATTGTAGAATTAACCACATCCTAGAGGAGCTGGAAAAGAAAAAAGGGAAACAAAACAGGCTCCAGAGTATCTGTCCAGGCAGAACAGGGTCATTGATAGGTGCAGGAGGTCTCCATTCTGCAGAAAGAATTAGAACTATTCCACTGAAGTCAGTGTCGTTCTGTACCAAACACCTAAAACAGGTAATACTCTACTTCCTCACTTGGCTTTCTATTTTAGCTCTTGTTGACTTATACGAAGTCAGAGATACAAAGAGAACATTCCTGAGCCTGTATGTAATTATGTATGTAGACACATACTTATGATCATCCTTATCAATCTACTTCTTAAAAAAACCCAGTATTTTTACTTTAAGAAGCTGTGCAGATTTTACTGCAAGCTGTAATTTTGTGCAGCAAATGATACACTGCCCCAAAGCAAAAAAAAATATTGAAGTTAGTACATGAATATAAACAAAAATAAATAGCCTCTATTAATAAAAATGTTAAAAATTAATGTTCCCACATAAATCTTACACCTGGATCTTACATTAGAGGCCAGCAACCACATCATGGAAGCTGGAATGTGGTTCTGCAGTTTCAGTACAGCCGCACCACTCCAAGCATGCTCCTCCGTGACGGGCAACAAATCCTCAGTGAGTGAAGGAGAGAGCAAAATACTTTTTACACGCTTCAGTCCTTTGAATGAAAGGGACAGCAAAATACTTAGACTCATAGATCCTGTAATCAGTAAGGCTATACGCAAGCTCATATGTTAGTCACAGAGCGAGGATACTCTGCAGATTCAAAGCCTAAGGAGGTAGCAGAAAAGTCCAGCAGTTTCCAGGCCTGGTAGATAGTACAATTCAAGATGCCTCTGCCTTGCTGCAGTGCTGCTCAGCACTATGAAACTCTTGCACAGGGAGATAATCCCCTCTCATTTTACAAATCAACTCCACTGCATACTGTTCAGAGTGTACAGCTTCCCACTACAGATTCCAGACTGACTCTGGAAGCAACATGGAGCAACAAGCTGCTTTGTTTGCTCCAAGGCTGCAAAGTTAATCGAGGGCCATGTACTTATCTTATACCTTGCACATACAGGTTTTGTTTTACTGTCTTGGCTCAAGCAGGTTGAATTACAGATTCCCACTTTATTCTGTTTCTTCACTGCCTGCTTGAACATAAAGAACAAGATTTCATATTGCACATTTTGCTGAGGATCCATCCTTCCAGTTCTCTGGGAATGGAGAAGGAAATCTAATAAAACAAGGTGCAGCCGCTCCTTCTTGCCTGCCAGGTTAGAGTTTGCTAGAGATCCTCTTGGTTCACTACACAGAAGTGATTATTGGATCTACCACCTAAAAATAAACAAAAACATCCTACAGGAACATGTTACTGTGCAGACAGATTTGGAATTGCTCCAAAATGAACCCTCCACACTGTGAGCCAAATGCACCTGAAAGGCTGGCTGTCTCACAGTCAAAGGAGTGCTTGAGTGAAGAGGTACCAGTTTACTTCTCTGGCAGACTGAAGCCGGATACAGCCGCCGATTTAAATCCCAGTGCAAGTGCACAAGTGTATCTTTACAAAGGCCCAGCTCAGAGTTTGTGGAAGTATGTCACAGCTTTCTGGTTTCAGGTGGGGTGGATTATGTTTTTCATTTTTCTTTCTTACACTGAAACTAAACTAAATAAATAATAATTTAATCACAACAGTAAACTAGTAACTGACCTAGAACTCAAGTCTGAGCTGTAACTCAAACACTGACAAAGGCAGTGTATTTTGTTGTTTGTACTGCAATGTCTGAAAATTGCCCATTTGCAGAACTAACTATACTTTAATTCTCAGAGTTGAGAAATACTGCGGTTTTCTTTCCTATTGTTTCTCTAATCTAGAAGTAATTCATACACGACAGCTCCATGTCTAAAATAGAATAACAAGGGCTAACACTGACATGTCTCTAGCCAGAACTAGTCTGTATGTTTCCCTGCCTTTCCCTCCCTCCTCCCCCGACACAGCTCTCTTCAGAGGAAAATTATATCCTACTGAACTCTGAAATACACCTCATACCTTTGGTCTGGTTGGACAGAAGAGCTAACTTCTTGCAAGATTCCTAGTAGGGTAATTCTGGCTAAGGAAGGTTTGCATGAAAGTTGCTTAATACATTTTGAATGAAATACTGTCTCATTAAAAAATTTTAATATCTGTTTCTCCATTTCTATTTTCTCCATCAAAAAACTTGAAATCATAACTTTGTTCATGTAGTGTCCCCTAAAATTTGTTGGTTTAGATTCTTCATATGTAACCCAACCATGAGTCATGTTTGAGACTTACCTGTAGCCCCCTTTAGGCACAGCACTTTTCCCTGCATGTAACACACTGCACGGCATGAAAAACATAGTCTGTACAGGAAAGAGGAGACAGAAACGAGCATAAAGGTATGAAGACTTCTCAGCTACTATTCCCATGAGGCTCTGCAGAAGTGCAGTTGGACTGATTAGGGATCACTACTTCATGTCAACATTAACATTTTTCTGAACTTTTCAGATTACAGAGGAGATGGGAAACTGCACTTCAATCAGCTCTTGTTGGCAGCTGAGGCAATATTCCAGATGATCCTCATCCAGATTGGCTGAACAATCATTCTGGCTTTGCCCTGTTACTTTTCTCAAAACATCTATTTACTCATCATAACATGCTATTCTAAGGAATAGCATTACATGGAAAAGTTTCCTCATACATACTGGGAAAAAATCTTGTCCGGAAGATGTATTTTAACATCAGATATTACATATAATCTCTCTCACCACTGGAAATACAACGCAGTCATCAGTAAAGGCAGTTGCTTCGGGTTCAGTTCTTGTGTCATCCACATATTTTATGTACAATTTTGAGCAATCAGTCTGTGATATGCTTTTCTCATCTTTCACAGAGAAACGATGCCACTACTTTACACTGAAGTCACACACCCTACGCTACACACAAGTCATCAGTACAGACTGTAAACTCTTTGTAACAGGGTTTGACTCATAATTCATGTCTGTACAGCACCTAGTACAACACAATTTCAGTTTCAATGTGATCAGGGACCTGTGCAATACAGCAGTGGAGAACGAGGGATTCTTGAAACAGCTTCTGGTCGCCCAGCGCAGAGTCAGTAAGGAATTAAGACACACAACAGCATTAAGTGTTTCAGGGCTTGAACTACACATTAATAAGGTTTGTCAGGGGACTATCCAGACATTTCAACTGTCAGAATGAATGGCACATTATCAACCAGGGAGCTGAGGAAAACCTGCCAACAGACAGGGGTACATTCTAACACCAGGTTATGGTGACTTCTGCATTTGTTTTCTTGAAAATACTGAAAATCAACAGACTAGTTTCCCTCAGATACATTCACTTCATTCACTCAGGAGAACATTTAAATTATTGTTTTAAGAAATACCTAATGAGTGAGTCTTGTTTAAGTCTTATTGGTAATAGTGCCTTATAGGACCTGGACCAGCCACATCCGGTTCTTCATTTTGGAGTATCTAAAAAAAAACTTTACAGGGAATTCTCTATTTCTTTCTGTATACAGACTTTCTATTCCCATTCCAGTTGTTCTCTGCCACTTCCTGAGAAATCGTTTTCTAAGAAACAAGGCTCCACATGAGAAACTGTACAGAAACCAGGCTTTCCATGCAACAGACTGATCAAATGGGATTGTTCAGCGTTATTCTGATGAACAGTTATATATTGTATTTGAACTTTGTTGTGGGTTCTTATACTCACGGATGCCACGTTTTCAGTACTGTTACTGATCAAGCTCCAGCAGTTAAAGATTTCTTCATGCTTACCAACACTTAACACTTTCCTCCTTTGCCCTATTAGAGGGAAGTTTGTCACAGTCCCAGCTCAGAGACAGCCAAAGGGAATGTCTGAGAGCTGCTTACCTACACCAACCCTTCCACGCTGTTTCAAAATATGTTTCCCATGACTTTCAGCTAAGACATCTGATTGCCACTGAAGCAGTTGAAAAGTGTTCACATTTTCCTTTTTAGTGACTCTGACTTTGTGCTGTAATGTCTTAAACTGTGCCATTTTTTCATTTTTTTTTCCAAAATAATTGTGCAACTAATACCTGAGGCTTTTGCAGAGATAGCTGAATTTAAGGCAAACTTTTCACAGTATCTTGCGGTTCTTATGAATTTCTTTTTCTTTCTTAAGTTTTACGCTTCTTTTAGCCTACATACAAACAGACTCTTAAAACAGTTTCAGCATTCTAAGACTGACTCAAACATTCAGTTTAACTTCTTAGAGGATAAATAATTTTCTTATTATCATCGGTATGAAGCAGGAAGGACAGAAGAGATTCTAGAAATACTGATTCTTTGGGGGGGTCTTCTTTTTTAAATTAAAAAAAAAACAGGCTTCTTTTCAAACATCAAAACTATTACCTTGAACTAACCAGACTGGACAATAGTGAATAGTGAACCACTACAAATTGTGACCAAAACTTAAATAAAAAAACCCTAGAAGCTAGGAGGAAGACTTTTTTCCTTAACATTTGGGAGTTGTTCAAATGACCCAAGAGTTATGATGCAAATGAAAAGGACAAAGTTTTTTTGCAGTGACTTTCAAAGTTACAGGTACTCACCAAGAACTACTATTACCTGGTGCAAGCAGTAAGACTGGAATGATAATTTTAACAACATTCCTTTATGACAAGGAATTAAAAAGATTGGCGCTTGGCATCAATGTCAAAGCGCTTCACAAACATGACCTAAGCTTTACAACGGCATCATTAATTGTTTGATATAAATACATTTGAAAAGGGTGAACTATGGAACAGACAGGCTGATGGCCGGTCCAAAGTCCTATTAAGCTAAAGCAAAGGCAAAGCCTGCTGCTGATGCCAGGATAACACACACACTGTACACTTAATGTGAACTTATCTAATTGCAGCTATAGAAAAGTCAGGTCTGATTTCCCATAACAGGTTGGGTTTTCTTTTCAGATTCAAAGTAAAAACAGAGGAAGCTTAGCTCCAAGACTGTGGTTCAAAGAGATCTGTGGTTTTAAAGAATTTGACAAGTTTCCCTCCCCCATAAAACATCTAATAAATAGGAAGATATGTTCAGAAACTCACAAAGAAGCTTACAAGACCTATTTTAACAAAAATTTAGCTGAGTCAAACAAGACTATTTCCCTCTAAAGCATTTTGGCAGCTATATAAGAATTAGAAGTTATCTAGTAGACAGTGGTTGCAAACAACACTTTCATGGGAAAGCCTTGAAGCTGATAAACTGTGATAAGCAAATTCAAGTGAACTGCACGATGGAGAAGCAGCAAAGCAAAGCCGCTCACATATTTTTCCCAAGAACTTTGGAATTAAGTTACACCCTTCTCACATCAGCAATGGGGTTTGCACAGAACAATATGTATGTGGTGTAGAAAGAGTATGATTTAAATGCAAGTGTGGCTGTGGACAGTTGAACCTGATATTCCTACAGGTGACATTTTTTATAGTATCAGTTAAGCAACTGATATCCTGTGTAGAGGTTAAGATTACATATAAAATGGTATATACTGATGTTTCTTTTCTCTTGGACTGTCCTGACAAATTTCATTCTTTGTATGACTTAGAAGTCTTTTCTCTAAAAGCGTCTAAATTTTAATACCTGAACCAAGACCTAGTTACGTAAAAGCTAACAAAGGGTTTCAAATTTCTTATCAGAGTGAAGCCAAAATGAAACAGCAAAGTCTGTGACCAGTTAGACAAAGCAAAGGGGCTTTATCTTGAGCTTAAGTTATGACCTACTATGAAAAATGCAGGCCTATGCATACTGGAGAAAAAGTCTCTGGTTTGAGAGATGCAGGCAGTCCTAAACATTTAAAAGGTTGTAAGCACATACACAACATTGTGTGTCTGTCTTGTTAAAGATTCTGGAAACTACTGTATTATTTTGGGATACTTGAGCTTTTCTTTTCTTTTTAAATATAAGAAACTTTTTGAACTTTCATCTACCAGAAATGTATGCAAAATCCTCCTGAGTTGGCTATACAGAAAACAAGACCCCAAAATACTAACTTCAAATTTTGCATCAGGTTCTTCCATTTTACCAAAATTATACACCAAGTAGCCAAGATTTTTGGTATAAATTCTTGAAAACACTGTGAAACACTTAAATGGCTCTTAGCATGTATTACTATCAACAAGGAATCAGTAGGCACAGAGCACTGCAAGAACCGTTGAGGCCTTAGGCAAAGTATCTCCACTCTGCCATCTCTAGGGAGAGTGCGGAAGGGTGGCCAGAGCTACCAGGAGGCAGGAACAGAATAACCACACAGGGTGAACTTCAGAACCTTGCTCCTTTCCCTCCTTGCTTTGCAAGCACTAAGCAAGACATGCTCATTTCTCAGGTTACTGTCTCTCCCATCTAACAATTCCCATTTTGCTTGCTGGGACCTTTTGGAGAAGCAGGAATAATGGATAGAGAAAGGCAGAGTTCATTCTACTGTTCACGATTTCTCATTTTCCATACAGCCACTACAAAGAGAGATAGAAACAAGCCAGTTGTTCTGCCTTTAGCCAACTCTCTATCTGAAGGTGGTGTCATCCTTACCAGCAGTTACTGTTTCCCATGCCATTGGTTGAATTCGCTAGGGAGGGATGTGTTAGCTAACAAGAAGCAGGTAAATCTCACATTCAAGGACAACCCCTCTTGTAACACACAGATTCATTTAACTTTACAATATCGGACTGAAATCACAAGATGTGCATAGGAACTACTCCCAAATCGTAACATCTCTCAAACTGCATTCATATAGATTAACAGATGTATCAATACGGGGTAACAAATACTGGAAATACAAGGTTAGATGAATACTGGCCAGCTAGATTTCTTATGGTACTTTGCTTTCAGTTATTTTTACATAATTTGTTCCATCTGCACATGAATGTCAATAGATAAAAATAAATTAAATTAAAATTAAAATCAAATTACTGCTTTACTTGAAAGTACTCCCCTGAATAAGGCATTAAAGTTTATTTTAAACTATGCATGATTGTTTTGATGCTTTGTAAACTCTTTGTCCTTTTGTAAACAAGGACACGGCAGACCAAGGTGCAGACAGCTTCAGCAGTGACAGGGTACAGTGGGTCCCATTACACCACTCAATCACAGCAGATCTGTGCAGTAACCTAAAACTTTTCAAACACAACTTGAGCAGAGAACACTGTTGACAGAAACGTCCGCTTTCTTTTTAGGAGAATAACTCCACTAGTTTTCTGAAATAACTTGTATCACAAAGCACTTCAAGGCTCTGTGTAAACACCTGGGCAGGTTAGAGAAGGAACTGCTTCTTTATCTGATCCTAAGCCTCCCCTTAGGGCTAGACAGCCAGTAGTCTCACCAAATCTGAAACATCCGGGTGGGAGACCAGCACAATTTGAATCTACTTTGTAGTCTTTTTATTCATGTTTTCGCTCTTACTCATTGGCAACCTGCCCTCACCAGATGTGCCACAACAACCACTTGTGCAATTTCTCCAGTCCCGCGATGGATGCAGACCTAAAAGACAGTTAACTCGCTCCACTGAAAGTCCTGCCAGTGACAGTGCACCTGAACAATACAGCTACCGATGTTTGTGATGCTTCCCTCTCAGTCCCCAGAAAAAGAGAATAAAGATCTTAAATAGAAACCAGTAACAAAACAAAAATGCCAAATCATTTCACGCGCTGAATCAACAGTGAGTCACAACTCTCAGACTCTGAGTAACAGGGGAATGAAGCAACATTGCAAAACAGTGCCTTTTTTGTTCAAAGATCAACTGCATTGGTGATTTCTTCAGGTTGTTTTGGGGGTTTTTAAAATTTCTTTTTAACCCCCCCAACCTCTTGTACTTCATAAAAGCAGAGGGTAAATTTACCCATCATTGGCTATTTCCAAAAACTGTTGAAGTTCTCACCGTAACCATTATTTCCCAATTAATACTTGTTAATAAGAGCATCTACTATTGAGAGAGATGCTTCCCTCCAAATGAGGACATGTTCCTTCCCACCTCCAGTTTGTGGCAAAAGTGTTAGGCACCCAAAATTGAATTTCTACCTTCAGAATATTATCCTAAAGCAAAACTATGCAAATCCAATCCATTTACTGGAGCCCAGAAATGGTTGGAAAGATTTTGCAAAGCCATTTTCAGGTATTTTAAAAAAACTCATTAGCTCTTGCAGATGAGCATTTTTTTTATTAGCTTCCTGAATATTTTCTCCTTTTTAATACTTTCTCTGCAGTTTAAACAAGCTGAGCAAGGCTTAAAGTTTTCCTCAAAATTAACTTAGAGAATGAAGTTTTTTGGTAGAAAAAGAAAAAGCAGCTGTTCCTGAACAGCATATTTTAAAAACATAACAGAAAGTCCCTGTTATGATCTATGTGAGAAAGGTTTTAAGTATCAGAGGATCAAGATTCTGCTGTTCTCAATTTTACCAACCTACATGAAAGGATTTCCATCTTCTTGGGATTTTTCTAAATCCCTAAAAATAAAATAAAAAATTAAGCTTCCTTTCCATGTCCTAAAAAAAAAAAGTAATTACATAAAAGCAGAAGCAGAGAGGACAACAGCAATTAGAAATTTAAGTAACCCCCTTTAATAAACTAGAAGAAGATTAGATAAGAGAGGCTGACAGAGAATTTTCTATTATTTCCACTTCAACCATTCCGCAGAGACTTTCCTTCCACCTTCTGATTCTAAGAATTTTTAAGACAGACAGCTGTTGAAACTGAAACACTGAATGCTAGCCACCAAAAAAACCCCAGTGAATACGTTCACTGTCACATACGCAAAAAGCAAGCCTTATCTCCATAATTCACCAGCCCTACCCGCTACTCAAACAGCTTGTCCTAAACACGCCATCTCCCTGCTGAGGAATCAACCTCCAAAGCTGATTGTTTGGTACATGTTATTGAGTAGAATTTCCTGTGCATGTTATTACTCATCTCACCCTGATGTGAGACAAAAATTGCAAGAGGAACTCTGCTCTACTCAGTGCGTAAAATCTG
The DNA here is from genome assembly GCA_002844005.1 of Limosa lapponica baueri. Lineage (NCBI taxonomy): Eukaryota > Metazoa > Chordata > Aves > Charadriiformes > Scolopacidae > Limosa > Limosa lapponica. Next base: position 155,418 of record KZ506367.1, on the reverse strand, counting down.
TTGCAATGAAAAAGCTGCATCCTTCCTACGCCTAACCTAAGACAAGATGTAAAACAGAGTCAAAGGAGCACTAATAGGATATGTGGTCTTGCCAACTCTTGTGATTTTATGACTCTTTTAATTATGGAAAGGTTCTTAAATCATAATATTGGAACACTATCACCTGAGAACCTCATCTCTTACTGAATAAAAATATTTCTAGCTTTTGTGATAGGTCAGAAAAACAAGCAGCTGGAAATCTACTCCAAAACAAAAACTGAAATCTGCACACAAAAGAGCATCAGTACAAAGGAATCTACAATCTCTGAGTGAATTCATGATGCTGTGAGGGATCTCCTCACTGATCAGATACTGAAGAATCATCCTTGACCTCTTGCCTCTCCATCTCCCTCAGCCTGCACTGGGACATCAAGAGGACTGTTGGCAGAGAGGAGGGAGCAAAATGCTGTATTTGGTGGTAAGGGTATGCTCACCTGCAAACAAACTCTGTCTCTAAACTATCAAAATTGACAGAAGTACCTGCCATCATCCATTGAGATGACTTTGGCTTCTTTCTTGCCCTTCTCAGCAATATGTAATTTCAAAGACCTTAACTACTAGACTTAATAGCATGTTGCCAATATTATAGTATTAATTAGTAGTCTATCAGGATGTATCAGAGGAGTGGGGTAAATGTGAATACCGTTATTTCAGTTCACAAGTGTCAGCCAGGAATAATCAGACTTGATTGCTACTGCACAGTCTACTGGCTTCTTTACTGCTTTTGTTTAAGAGAGGACAGGTGCAAACAATTTCCCCTCAATGTTAGAGACAGTGTTTTCACTGGTGTTCAGGGTAGGAGAGGTGTGTGCACATGCATATTATCATTGCAACCAGGTTCCCTTAGTAAAAGAGAGACTACTTTTGTCCTTCATAAACCCTGCCTTCCTCTGCTGACTTGAAATCCTTTACTCTAAGACATTATGGTGGCTCTGCCTCTCTCCTCCTTCAGAAACTCCTTTTTCTATTTCTGGTAGCTCTAGTTGTTGGGGGAGAAAAAGCTCTGACTACCTCTGTAGTGGTAATATAGTCTGAGTAGCTGCCTTGATTCACTTGTCCATCAACATCCAATTTCAAACAGCAGCTGGAAATAAAGAGCAAGTTAGCATAACTGTGTAATCAACTTCTCCAAAACGCCCAGGTTGGTAACTACCACCAGATCAACATGATGCTTCCCAGCCCTTCCTTTAGTAATAGGGTGAAGTTGCAACAACTACAGCTTTCCGAAAAGCTGATGCTGGTAGATACACTGAGATAGCTCAGATTTCAGTTAACTTCTTAGTTTTGTGCAGACTTTTTGTTCTATTGTTCTAACTTCACACAGAAGTCTCACAAAGTCAGTCACGTTTACAGCCCATTTAAATCATTAAACAAGAGCAATGTTGTTGAAGTGAAGAGTCAAATGTTTCCTGGGAATAAGTGACCCATTTTGGAAGAGCAGCAGAGGTAGGAAGCCTCAGGAAACACTCTACTATTAATAGCTGTACTAAAATAAACTTCTCTGAATTCTGTAACAATTGTTTTAATAAGTTTTCTGGCATAAGGCTAGAATAAATTATCATTCTTTGCTCCTGTGCCAATCCCATTAACTCCTGCAGCCAGTTTAGCTCAGACAATTGGTCACTACAACTGTTCACAGTACTCTACAGAAGCTGTAAGCGTACCTTGTCCTCTTACCGCTTTTCTAAGCTTCTCAGCAGCCTAAATCTGCTTCAAATAAGTGATCCAAAAATGAGGACAAATTTACACAAAGATGTCTTCATCCAATTAACTTAAAGTCAAAATTTATTTCTGCAGTAAAACAACGGCTTGTTTTCCCACCCTGTGTCACAATGTTTATTGCATACTAAAGCTGAGAAAAATGATGTGTAACTAGGAAACGGAGCCTGAGTATTCATCTGTCCTTATCGGCCATCCACACAAGCCAAAAAAAAATTGAACTGTGGCCTAAGAGAAATACAAGCCTTTATTTAGGGGCAAGACAGTGAGGATGGAATGATGAGATCAGTATTTTCCATTCAACAAGAACAACGTATCCCAACTTTGCAGAATGAGTCTCTGAGGACAGGCAAAAGCTTACAATACATTTCAAAAGATCTAAGCCTGAATAATAAGGCATTTGATAATTTAAAAGTGTCACTTCTTAAATCTATTTTATAGAACTGGCATCCAAAAGCAATAATAATTTTAACACCTAGACATGTTTGCAGTAAGCTGTTGATAGAATCCTTGAGCTAAAGACAGACACACAACTGAACATTATCCAACCAGACTGAGTTAGATGATGGTCAGACGATAACTTCTTGACTCAGGTGGTGGAGGAGCCAACAAGGAGAGAAGCACTACTGGACCTAGTTCTGATGAACAAAGAGGGACTGGTGGAGGACGTTAAGGTAGTGATCATGAAAAGAGAGAGTTCAGGATTGTGGGTACTATGTGCAAAACAACAAGTAGGATTGAAACCTTGGATTTCAGGAGGGCTAACTTCGACCTCTTCAAGAAACTGCTTGAAGAGAAATCCCATGGGTTAGGGCTCTGGAAGGTAGGTAGGCTCAAGAGAGCTGGACGGTATTCAAATATCGCTTTCTCCAAGCTCAGGATTGGTGCATCCCTAAGAGCAAAAAATCAGGCAAGGGAAGTGGGAGACCTGCGTGGTTGAGCAGGGAGCTCCTGAAAAAGCTCAAGTGGAAGAAGGAAGTTTACAGTGCATGGAAGAAGGGACTGACTGACCACTCAGGAAGATTACAAGAAGGCCGTTAGAGTATGGAGGGATGAAACGAGGAAAGCCAGGGCCTCCTTGGAATTAAAATGGGCAAGGGAGGTCGAAGTCAACAAGAAGGGATTTTTCAAGTATATTGGAGGCAAAAGGAAAACTAGAGAAAATGTGGGCCCGCTGTTGAATGAGATAGGTGCCATGGTGACAGAGGATGCCGAGAAGGGGGAGTTGCTGAATGCCGCCTTTGCTTCAGACTTTACTGCTCAGGTCATCCCTGAGGAGTCCCAGACTTTGGAGGTAACAGAGAAAGTCTGGATGAAGGAAGGAAGACTTCCCCTTGGTTGAGGAAGACCAAGTTAGGGAACAGTTAAATAAACTGGATATCCACAAGTCCATGGGCCCTGATGGGATGCACCCATGAGTGCTGAGGGAGCTGGCAGAAGTCATTGCTGGGCCACTCTCCATCATATTTGAAAGGTCCTGGAGAACAGACGAGGTGCCTGAGGACTGGAGGAAAGCCAATGTCATCCCAGTCTTCAAAAACGGCAAGAAGGATGACCCAGGAAACTACAGGCCATTCAGCCTCACCTCCATCCCTGGAAAGATGATGGAACAGCTCATTCTGGGTGTCATCTCAAAGCATATGGAGGAAAAGAAAGCTATCAGAAGTAGTCAACGTGGATTCACCAAGGAGAAATTATGTCTGACTAACCTGATAGCCTTCTACGATATCATGACTGGATGGATAGATGTGGGGAGGGCAGTGGATGTTAACTACCTTGACTTCAGCAAGGCTTTTGACACAGCGTCCCACAGCATCCTCATAGCTAAGCTTAGGAAGTTTGGGTTAGAAGAATGGACAGTGAGGTGGATTGAAAACTGGCTGAAAGACAGAGCACAGAGGGTCGTGATTAGTGGCACAGAATCTAGTTGGAGGTCCGTAACAAGTGATATTCCCCAGGGGTCAGTACTGGGTCCAGTCCTCTTCAATGTATTCATCAATGCCCCTGATGAAGGGATGGAATGTACCCTCACAGCAAGTTTGCTGATGATACAAAACGGGGAGCGGTGGCTGACACACCAGAAGGCTGTGCTGCCATACAGCGAGACCTGGTCAGGCTGGAGAGTTGGGCAGAGAGTCTTCTTAGCCTGATGTAGAAAGACCGACTGCCAGGAGCAGATTTAAGCTCATTTTCCCCAATATACCGTGTTTTAAGATTTGCATCTTATAGTAAATCAGTGTTGTCTCCTACCTATGATACCTAGCTTGCTTATTTCACAGTACAATGTGATTTAATTTCTTCCTAAGAAAGCTTCTGGAGCAATGCCTAGTTTGAGAAATAACATTTCACAAAGAATGTATATTGACTGTAATTAATTCTTATGGATGGAGAGGCCAATTAACAAGAATCCATCTAATAACTCCGTTGGATTTAATCCATATACTGAACTGGCAACATGCACCAGAAAAAGAGGTGGTGGGTCCAAGAATATATTTGGTGAAGAAATCACACATGACAGGCACTTTCCAAGTGGTTCACAGACATTTTAAATGTTGCCCAGCCACTCTTAACCCTTGGTCTCACCTACTTTCCATCACCTCTACAGGCTTCTTTTGTGCTCTCTCTCTCATGCTATCACTTTTGTGCATACACAATGCCACAGTACCTTGGCTATTTCAGTTTTCAGCATAAAGATTAAAATGCCCAACATTCACATATGCACACCGTTCTTAGCAAAAGCAAGCTTCTGCAAATTTTGCATTTCCCTACTACGGAATGTCCTTGTATATCAAACCCAGCAACAGAACATCAAAGGGAAGGAAGTTTTCTTAGTAACACCATTTTTATTGCCAAGCTCCGTTTACAAAGAAAGTCTATTGTTCATTCTTGTCCAGGTTTTCAATAGCTGTGACACATGATTAATAACAGCAAGTACAGACTCAGCTATAGAAATCTGGATTTCAGAAACAAACACCAATATTTTCCAATTTCTCTCCCTTCCCAGACACCTATTTACATTTTTCTTTAAATTAACATAAGATATTGTCCCATTTACACCAAATATCTAACATAACTTACATTAAATAATACTTATTGCCTGTAGAAAGACATTTCAGAATTCAGTTCACACTGTGTTTGGGCTTTTTTCCATGTAAATGTAAGTGCACATTCAGGACTCCCCCCTCCCCCCCCGCCTTTCAAATGAAGTACATTTCAGACACAACTTTATTGAAACATATTTCATAGGAGGACAGTCCTTCATGTTCATTAAATGTTTTATGTAGTGTTTAAATCCCAGGTACATTCATTCTTCTAGAAAAATACATTTCCCCCTCTGCACTTAAAACAATCAAACAAAACAGCTCAAAATGAAGTAAAAAGTTTGCAACAAAAATATCAACACACCTATTCACAAGTGGAGATGCCTTAAGTTACCCCCTAAAGTTTAAAATGCTTCTAGCCGGTCCCCTAGAGTTGTGACTGTATTATTCAGTGCTATCACTGGGCAAAACAAAGCTCCTAGCAATTCTAATAGTCTATAAATTCGCACACTTGCATTATTCTCAATCCTTTTCAAAATTATTTTTGTGGTCATTGCAAGTATTTCTGCCACAGTTAGTCTTTAAATACATCCAAACACAAAACCTCAGACCTTCTCATCTCCTCATACATACCTAAGTTATCAGATTGCAATTACCATGTCTTCAACTCACTTTAGTATAAGTACCGATAACCAAAAGTAATGGAGAACAAGATGAAAAAAAAAAAAAAGTCTCACTATCTTAAGATTACGATCTTAAAAGAATCCTGGGAACCACTATACACTAGTCTGAACCTGATTTAACTCTAACTTTTGTCATCAACAAGTATTCTTAGTCATTATCTGCTTCTTAAGCCCTTTTTGGTTATGTTTTTAAATAAATGCACCCACACATTTATTTATGCTAACAAGACAGTCAGGATGACTCAATTTTTTTCCTTTTCACATTAAGAACCAATGAATTCAAGTTAGCAAAACAATAAACCAGATACCGCCACAGTGCACATTTATTAGACAAGCAAAATTTAGCTTTACATTTATAATACATTAACAAGCATAAAATACATATTTTATAACACCTTGCAAAAGAAACCAAATCTGAGCAATGTGCAAATCTAAAAATTTTGGAAGATCAAAATAGGCAAAATTCTGTACAAATGTAATATAAAAATACATTTCCATATGAAAGAACCTTCTGTTTGAGACTCAGTCCAGAACTGCATCTCCCATGTCTTTGTTGCTGCTCAAAAAATCCTGAGCAGCAGAAAAAACCCCCAAGCACTTCCCCCTCCCACCCCCTAAAAACATCCCACCCTAGCAAGCCCTGCTTGGATCAACATCTGCTCTTCAGAAGCCAATAGGAGACAGTAAGAGTTACTATATTTGTTTCTAATTCGTGTTGCAAATGTTGGGAAAGGTCAGAACAACAGAGCAGGTAAGCACAGGGGAACCACTCCAAAGACTTCGAGATAGCAGAAGTGCAGTGCCCAGCTTAGTGATAGCCTAGGGTAGGCCAGTGACAGTTAAACAGTGACATACCAAAAAACTCTTCAAGAATGGCAGTAACAGTTAGGAAGAGAATTTTCAACATACATTTAAATGCTTAACATTAGGTTACCTGAAAATAAGTAGGAGACTCATCAAGGAGACTCATTATCTCAGAGGCAGAATGGCTAGACCTCACTGATACCCCCATCTGATACCTCTTTGCAAATCTTTGATTCAACTATAGGACTAAAACACTTAGTTTCCTAGAAAACAGCTGCCTGTGCAATGTTCTTAAAAGCAACTCCCTGTTTAACCTTAGCTGGTTAGTGAAGACAACATCAGAATGTTTAGCATGGTGGGATTTTTTTGAAGAATAATTACATGCAGGTTAGTGAAACTATTCATTAGGCTATTCTGTAGTTATTTACCTAGAAGATGTGTGGTAAGAAGAGTGACTGATTACACTAGAGCACTGACAGAACCACGTGATTTAAGCGTTTACTTTTATGAAGTGGCTTAATAATTGCACACACAGTTTGACCTGCTTGCCTGATAGCTTACCTATGTCTTCAAGCATACAGTTTTAAGTTTAATTTACTACTAGTACAATGACACCCAATTGCATGGCAATTATTTGATTCCTAAAGTTATTGAAGTAATCATGCCAGGCTACTTGGCAGTAACTGTGGAAATTATACTCTCTCATGTATTACTGTTTAATTAGAAAAAAAAAACCCACAGTAATTTCAATCCTAAAGATGGCTGATTTTGCTATAAACAAACTATTTTAACCATCAGTTTAAAAATTCTACACACAAGAATACTTCAGCTCCGTAAAGGAATGTTATTACCCCCTGTATTATCTCTATTCAGCAAAGGGTTTGTATGAATCACTGAACACTGACTTAAACTCTGATACTGATCTAGATTTGAGTCTTAAAATTTGGATACAGAAGAAGAATTGTTAAATGTCACATACCTGTCCTTTAGCAACAATATTGCAAAAGATTAAATGAATTCTGGAAGATACTCCCAATTTTTCCTCACCAAGTCACTTCAAGGAAAATTCCAACTGTGTTGTAAAGCGAAGAACGTTGAGAAGCTTCTTTAGCAGATGTAATTTTATATCTTTTTTTAAACTCAGCTTAATTGAAGGAAGAGAAGTCAGAATTTTAGTTTGTCATGAATTAGCAGTTGAGAATACAAAGGAGCTCAATCTTTATATTGTATATAACTCATTACTTCACACACAAAAGAGAGCTTTTAGTATTAATATATGTGACCATGTTTCTAATGAATTTGGTTTCATCCACATAGCTTGTAAAATGAATGGCAGGAAGCCTAACCTTTGGTTTCTTTCTAAATCAAAGAATTTCTGCAAAACAATTTTTGCATGCAAGTATTACCTCCATGGCGAAGACAACATTAAAACTGGGCACTGATGTTTCCTCCCTCCCTTTCTTACCAGATTACCAAGTGTGTGCTGCCATTACTCTCTTCACAAATGAGAAGCTGGAGTCTTGTTCATTGGTGTACGCTGGATGACAGAAAAGCAAAGGGGACCAGCAAGAGGCAATTAGACCTAACGGTGATGGCAACACATAGTTTTGTTAAACAAGTAATATTTTGGTAAAATTTGGTAAAATGAGACACATAGACCATAAAATAGCAAAGTAACATTCAGTACACCTTGGCTTCTTTGGCTTCTCTTCTCAAAAGAAAGAGAGTAATAGAACTGCTTTACGTTAACAGAGTATGGCTGAAAACAGGCATAGCCTCTACAAACACACATGAGAATTTAGCATCTCTCCAAAATGTTGACATTTTGCTCTGGAATGTTGCTATATTTACTTTAGAGTAATTGTACCTCCCCTCTGCAGTATTACGCTGAAATAGTGAGCCTTTGAATGGTCAGTTGTTTAGCTGCTGCTCTCATTTGCAACTTGGTATTTGGCTAAAAAGGATGACGTTACACTGAGTCAAACCAACTTTTGTTTAGAAAAAAGTTACATTTGTGGCTGATGTGCTAATGCTTTCTTGGTTGTGTTTCCTTTTTACATTGAAAGGGGGATAAGGAAACAGCCCTTGAGTTTTTCTGATAAGAGAGAGATAGATATGATACTCTTCAAAGAATTGTAGATGAGTAACACTGTACTTGCAGAGATAAAAAGGCTGCCGATGACAGATTACTTCAGCATCCCCAGAGCTTCTACATTCTGAAGTCTCCTAATGCAGCACGAAGCACAGTCGAATTGTATACACATATGCCTTAATATTAGAAGCAAACAAGTCAAAAATCATTTGCTTCTGTGGCATAACCATTCAGAGATTTAAGTTGGTCTGTACCAGTTGTAGCATTTATATAACACAACGTTGGCAGAGCTGAGCTTTCCTAGTGTAATTCCAACTTTGCAGAAAGCTTTTCATAGAACTGCTAAAAAATGTCCCATCTTACCAACTCTTGACCAGCAAGGCTCTGCCAGCAGTGGACTAGACAGTAGACCTAGTCTTCTATTTTCCTAATAATAGTATCTACCTCAGTTATTTCCTGTGAAGCTCTCAGTAGACAACTGGTCATGAAATTTAAAAACCACTCAAAGGCAATGAAAAGCACAAAGTCGGTTTTCTTTCCCTTTGTCCCATTTCTTGTGTGGTATGGCTCAAGGGTGACATTACGCATACCTACTACAAAGACTCCTTGCGTACGGTCCTAATCTTGCTAGAACTGAATTTGAAATTAAATAAGAGATCAAGTTTTTCCTGTCTAAAATTAATTCTGCTTAATGAACTCAGCCCACACAGTTGCATTTTGTCTAGGTCAGAGCTAAAGGTAACAGCTAACATAAAATGCTTTCAAGTTAAGTAAGGCATCATGTTTATAATGATCTTCACAATATTACTGGGGCTACAGTGTAATGCTGTGACATACTAGAGGAAGTCTTGACTGGAATCAGCTCAGCTAATAAAAATTTATGTTGTCTTTCCGCCCCATTGCTAATGATGTCTAGGCTTGTTCAGGTACACGTACATTAGCTGCATCAGTGACTGCACAGTAAACTCACCCTAAGCATATGACCGAAAAAAAGGTAGGCTCCTACTTCAGCAATGTTAAATTCTCATCCCATATCCATAGCAGTGCTGAGGACACCTAACTCTCAGAATTCATTTAGAGTTTAGGCCACTCTGGAATGGTCAGAATATTGGTTAATTCAATTTGAGAAAAAGAAGTTACAGAAAACTAGACATCAATACAACTGTATGCAAAAGCTAATTAAGGGAAGAAAAAAAATTTCTGCCATTCAACAGCAGACACCTTGTATACATGCTTTACAAAGATTAAGTTATTATGTGAAAGAAAAGATGGAAAAAGCAAGAAAAGTTATACTTGTGGATTAGACAACCTCATATATAAATATTACATTTAAAAACACTCCAAGTATTCCATCTGACAGGCAGGAACGGGAAAGTAGGTAAAAACTTTTCAGATTCACCTACTTAGTATCAAATCAATATTAGTAGAGACAGAATGAGGAAACAGGTTGTACTGATGACTGAAATCACAATAAAGTAAATACTAGTCTTCAGTATTTGAAAGCCAGAAAGCACTCAATGTTACAAACAGACTAATAATGAAAATCTGCTCATTCTGCTCATTTTACTACTAATTTAAATTAACACACATGGAAATTGATGAGAAATCTTGAATTCCATTCATGCTAAATCATGTATCAAATCAGCAAAGAACATTCCAAACTTTAATCAATGTTTTTCCACTACTTTCTGTCAACTTGGTATCAGGATCTAGGAAGCAAAGCAAGGCAAGCATAAACTCAGAATGACTTTTATGTAGCGGTGTTGTTTAACTGTGATACTATCCCAGACAGGACAAAAACTACACAATACCTTTCGAGTTTCAGACTTGCAAAGGAATTATCAGCTAGATATGGTGACCTTCTTCCTACATGAAGATGAAAAGTTTAAAAAAACCTCTTTAAAGTAAAACTGCTTCCGTCTGCTTCTAGAAGTCGTCCTTCAGTAGAAAGGATATCGTCATTCCTCAAAGGTGTAGCAATTGGACTGTCAGAAACGAACAAACAAGCTATAGAAATCTCTTACAATATTTCACATTCCTCTGTAGCTGGTTAAGCAAAGGCTAAAGTAGTCTCAAAAATCCCTCATGTAAATTTGAATAAGCATTTGTCATTAAATTTCAGGCTTTTACCTTTTAAAAAAGTTGTTTGATATATGTATCTTGCTTTGAATGAAACCTTGAAATAAATATTACACATGGAAAACACAATATTGAAGTCTGGAGTCCTATGCAGACAACACTGAGAGTGGCCAAGCCTGCTGGTATCATGCAGACCCCCAAAAGAGCAATGAGATCAGGATTTAAAAAACAAAACCCACCAAACAAAAAAACCCACCCAAACAAAAAAACCCACCCAAACTGAAACACACACCATGTCTCAAATGGAAATGTTATCTCTGTACTACAATATATAATTTTTTCTGGTCAATGGTGTGTCTCCAGTTTAAGAGAAGTAATGATATGATACCCTGAAGCCAGGTGTCCAAAAAGTTTTTCACTTTGCCTTAAAACTCTAGACTTTTTACAATTAACTTAATTCCTGCAGCTGGAACTCTATAATAGAAAGAATGTAGGAGCACTGAAATACTTTCATGTTCTTATATAACAGAAATTGATAGGAAACAACCAGTCCGGATTCAAAAGTTGTTTGTTTTTTTTTTTTTCTTCTCCAGTTTAAATATGCTGAGCATCTGATGTTTACTCTAACAGCTGCCCACATTCTCTCTCATCAGTGGGCCTCTTCTTGCAGACCAGATGGCCTCTCAGCCTTCAAGAAATATCTGCTCTCCCAAAGAAAAAACAACAAAGAATTTGGTTGCATTTGCTTCACTGTTTATCACAGTCTGCAGGTTGGCTTTAGTCAGAACATTCTTCCTCTACCTCTTTTACCTTGCAAACTTCAACTTCAGATTGCAAAGAGGACTGGGAAATGCAGCTGAATGTTCGAATGCTGTGTGGATCAACTGGTGGCACCAGTGTAAGTGACTCTACACTTAGTGCATCCGTATTATCATCTGTTATTAATGATATTGTGGGCTGCTGCGCAGGAATCAGGCTAGGAGACAGGTTTGCTGTGTCTATGTCACTGTTTTTTACAGCATTCTTGCTAGACTTTGAGACAGCTGAAAGAGTTTCATCAGTCAACATCGTCTGACCAGAAATGGTCATCTGAGGCTGCTCTGGAGCTGAAGCATCATCTAATAAAAGAGAACATCAAGAAACAATTAATAATCAACTTAGTATGTACATGAAGCCTAACAGTATACCATTAATTTTGAATATATAAGAATAATTGGGTAGAAAATGCAGTTTTGTGAAGCACTATGCTTACACATTCCCTTTTTAGTAATTAGAAATAAAACAAAATATTATGAAGGCATAACACAAAACGCCAGCAGGAATCTGTTCAAATTAGTAACCAGAAAATTATACACATTTAGTATCAGAATATGCAGCAGCATCAGAAATATTCCTAGAGAGAGAAAATTGAGAGGAAGAATAAAGCCTCTCCAGTATTTAGTATAGACTAAAATGACTAGCCACCCCGTACCAGGAAGCTCTTTAGAAATAAAAACAAAAAAAAGAACCCCTCTATAAGTATTTTTCTCAAGATGTGGCTTGTTTCTCACAAAAATTTGGAAGTCATTCTCTCATTTCATTCTCCAGATTCACATTTAAGGGACACCTCAACCACAGAAAGCAGAACTACGGAAGGACAGGAAGGAGAATAATGTGCTTACTGCAACTGAAAGGTGCTGCAAAATAGGCCTGCTTATGTTACATGATTTTTTTGTGCTCCTAAGCATAGAGCATACAACCCAGATAAAACTGGGAACAAGCATTACATACCACAGAAAACTGACATGCCACTATGCCTTCCCACACAACAAAAAAACCCCCAAACATTAACGGCTGTTTGTACTGTCCTTTTGCCCCTTAAAATCCTACCTAACTATCAAGTAACCTGCTCATTTGGCTCAGATGGATAGTGACTGTAGGGGATGAGGCAATACAGCCTTATATGAGCAAGTATGCCCAGAAAAGTCAGGGTTTTTTTTCTTTTCAGACTAGAGTAATAGATGCCATTAAAGTAACAGGTATCCAGCTTCAAGACAGACCATTTTTGGAGTTCTTGTACGAAACAGCATGTGTTCAAGTGTACAGGCATCTGCAGAAAAGACTACAAGGCAATGTAGTGAATACAGAAACTAAGAATTAGGTTCTGTTTTTAATACACAGTAACCTTAAAAATATTTCAGTTGCAAAATGATTCCAATTAATCCTGTGAAAGAAAAGAAAGCATGAACATAAGGCAACAAAAAAAAAAGAAAAAGAAAAAGAAAAACAAAGCTGAGAATGGAATGGGTATCAGTAAGGTATCAGAGGGATAACAGTAAGATTATTAAGTTTTCTTTTTACTTTTCTGGTAAGATAACCCCAAACAATGGCGTATTCTCACTTCAGAAAGCCACTAAATTTTACTTTTTGCTGAATTGGTGGCTAAAGCTTCTTGCTTTAATAAAACCAGAATTTATAGATTGTAGAAAGGTCTCCTTTTAAATAAAAGGGACATCACTGGTTATTTTTGAAAAATAAAGACAGATTCAAAATAGCTCTGCAGATACTTTTTAGCTGTCAAGAAGCTTTTGTAAGAATGTAGTGACTGATAACAGAGGATGTGATGGAAGACTTGCATGGAAAGTGAGCTGCTAAAAACATTGAAATAAAGCCTCTTTTCTCTGAATTCCACGATAAATACTGTAGTGGTTCGGTATGCACAAAACAGTGAGTCTCTTTGCGGTGATTCTACTTTTTGAATTTATAAAATCTTAAAAGAATCTCAATGTTCTTTGCCAAGATTATTTTTATCTTAATTATAGTATGAATATTCACCAAAATTCAGGATTCAGAAACCTGAGACATTCTGGTAAATAAAGTATTATCAATCTATGGTATTCTGCTCAGGAATGTTATATACAGCACATTTCTTCTGCAGTTCTGCTATTTCACTTCTGATTCTGTGGTTAATTTCTTAAATCATTCCTCCCCCGCTCCCAACAAAATATTAATATATTTTCACAATGCTTTCATTTACTGAAATCATGACAGACATACATATTCTTCTGGATGCTGTTCTGTCCCCAAATCCTTCCACGTAGGATCTAATTTAATGCTAAAGTGACTGCCTTCTTAATGCCACAAAGGAAAAAAAAAAGCATTTGAAAGAAGCCTCCATCCAAAAAAAAAAAAGAGCAGCATCTGGAGTCAACAAGTCCAAATTTTCTCTCCAAAAGTCTGAAAAAGCATTCATAAAAAAGATAAAAATATAAAAAAAATGTACACAGAATATACTCTGTCCAGTATTTTAGCTGCAGTATTTACAGAGAATACAAAATTACAGCTCTTCTATGCTTCCCTCCTGCTTTTATTTACTAATGATAGAAGTAAGACTCTCTCCTCTACTTTCAATAGTTCATTAGTCACTGGTCAGAGCTTCACTTCTGTTACCATTACACATTTCTGTAACCCAGCATGGCATTTCTGCCACCAGTCCCTGCAGGGGCAGAAAGCAAACACCAGTACACAAAGGGGCAGGGGAGGGAGAATTTTTAACGTTGTTTAGAAAATATCAACAGCTCTCACTATTTTGCAATATTTTATCCCTTCTGGACTAATATTTAACGAACAATCTGACTCTTCAGGTCACAGCTATAAACCATGGCTACGAGAGTGGTACTTATATCTTTGTGGCCAATTCATAGGCTAGTTGAGGTGTATACTTAGCTTGAAACCGCAACTGTCTCTCTTATCTTTTGGATATAAAAATAGAGGAAAACCCTCCTAGACTACAGATGAAGAAAACTAAACAGAAAATAGAATACAGAGATCCAGCACCTTGGAATGAAAATTTGGTATATAAGAGGCGTTACAATGAAGAATCAGACCACTCTCTTGATGTAAAAAGTTTTCACATATAACACCTCCCAGTTAATTGAATACATGGTTTCTGGACAATAATCACTAATGAGAAAATTTTTGAGGCTCAAAATTTCAAAGCCTTTTGAAGTCATGCTCAATTCAGCAAAGGATCAAATTATATAAATATATATTTATATACTATCTGAATTCTTAAAAGTCTCTGAAACTGGAATAAACAATTAGCAAAAAGATGCACCCTAGCTGAAAAAAAAAGCTCAAGAAGGGATTATTACAAGAATGTCTGTCTCTAAAATCCAGATAGGTACCAAGCTCTTGACTCAAAAGACTTTCAAGGCACCCAATACATTTGGAGATTAAGTTCTCTACCCATTAGCTGGAACTTGTGTCTATATTGCACAGAAAAGTACTAACTGGCTTTCAAAAAAACTCAAACTCCTAACATTTGGTTCCAGTTTGACTTTTGGATAGAAAGAGAAAAAACAATTGTCATCTTCACCTGAATAAAATCACTGGTCACTAAGATATACTCCACTCTTAGAAACCAAAAAGTTATCATCTAGTATGGGAAAACAGCATTTTTTTTACATCTCCCCAACCTCCATGTATTTAAGCAAGAGTGTTCTGGCAAAAAATATAAGCCAGATCTGCAAAAAAAACTGAGAGAGTGAAGTCAGTTTCTTAAAACAGTTGTGATGCTAGCACTTAGTTCTAACAAATGGCCCCCATGTGCCCCCAAATTTAAGCACCAAACAAGGTTTGAAAACAGGGTGTCACTTCACAAGTTTTTGAGTATTATCAGCCCTCTCTGGCTGCAGTGCCTCCAGCCACCTTAGATGTTTTTCAGCACTTCTGTAATGTGAACAAGATTATCATTAGAGCAAAAAAAATCCAAACCGAATCACTCAACTAACTTCAACATATTAACTTATGTTAAAGATGATTATTAGTGAAAGGAGACAGAAAAGAACAGGAAAAGGAAAGAATGAATATAATCTACAGAGAGGTGTCCTAATCTGTACAGCAATATACTCTGAAAGGATAACAAAAATACAAACAACAGGACATTAAGTGAAACGATGCAAAGTGAATCTATAAAGATGAAAAAGGGTGCTTATAGAATATTAACAGAGTAAAATATCATGCCATGATAGTAAAAAAAAGAAATTAATTAGATACAAGTTAAAACAGGTTATATAAATAAGAAGGTAGTCTGAATGTATTTCCATCTTTTTTGCATCTGCTTCCCCTCCTCATCTCCTCAGGCAATTAAACAGTTCATAAAGCCATCTGCCTGAGTTTGATGATCACAGAAATATTAAGCTTGTGCCATCACGGTCCAAGGACATCTTATGCTGAATGCTTGTCCATTTTACCAGAATTATAAATTGATTTCTTGTTGCTAGCCAAGTACCTGAATCACTGTCCATTCAGGAGCCTGTGCTTACTAAATTCCACTACAGCCATGGCTGCCCCTGTGCAAATGAAGACATAGCTGCTTTGAAGCTGGAAGCTTGATAACACAATTTCCACCTTTGGCAAGGGCCAAGAAACACAGCTGCAGATAAGGCTTTCAGAAACAGCTAATTATTGCTTTACAATTCTCCCCAAAAAACAGCAGAGCCAAATATTTATGATGCTTTCTTCAATTTCCTACCTCACTGTCATTGCTGTCAGCATGGAAACCAAGTACGTTCTATTAACTGTTACGGGCTTTTGAAAGCTTATGGAAGAACCTGCCTGAATTGATATTGCGTGAGTTTCTGTTGCAGCTGCTGCTTGAAGACCTAAACCCAGTGTCCACCGTGACTGTCAGCCTCCGACAGACTAAACACCCGCCGACGTCCTTTCCTGCCAGACCTTACTAGAGGAAAACACAGCGATATATCATACGAAGGCTTTAACAATGAAACAAGGAAGGGAAACTGGAATGAAGACAAAGGATAAATGTTAGAGTAGCAACAAGAATAAGTGACAAGGACACATCCATAACTGCTGGTATCTTGAATACAATTTGACACCACACCAAGAGTCTTATAAGTTTGGGAAGTACTTCTGAAGCTGAAAGTATTCATTCTTTAGAAATAAATGAGTTTAACTGAATTTATTTTTTGCTTGCCCATCTGGAAATGGTCATAATACAGTTTGGGCTACGTCTGGCAATACCGACAGCGCTTACAACTGAGGGGGGACTGGCAGGCATTTATTTGCATTACAATGTACTCACATGCTTTAAAAATCTTGAGAGAAGCTATTTATCACAAATGCTGGTGACACAGAATTATTATAATTTGTGGCCAGTGAAAACCAGAAGAGGCACACTACTGTACAGGTGACAATATTTCAGACCATTCAGACCGACTATTCCATGATATGAAACTGCAGTATTACATTTGGTTTATAAAAAGAGCCAGAGTGTTTTAAAAGACAGCAGCAGTTCAGATGATGATGTTTGGTGCATAGAAAGTTTCCAGAAAAGAAACTTTCTAGAAACAAAAGTACTTCCTCACCTCGTTAGAAAATTACTGGCATCTTAGAACAGAAGAGATCAAACCACATTTACATTACTGATCATAGAGGGAAGAGACAGGGATGGTTTCAGTAAGATGGCAGACACTACTCTTACAGGCTCTCCATGCTTGATGAATCATCCTGTCCTTGGAATATATAAGCTTTATTTTACAGACTGGAATCCAATACATTCTCTGCAACAAGGGACAGCCCTTTGTACTTATTTTAGACCTTTTACCACCAACATCTGCCAGAAGCATGAAATACAGCATAAGTGGCATGGAAGATCGATGCCTTCTGAAGTCCTCAATGTCCACTGTTCCAGTGTAAACAATTTTCTTAAATATTGAAGCCAATTGCATTTTAAAGCTTAAGACAACTTAAAACGTGGTAAAATACAGTGTAGATGACATTACACATACATAATTCTGGAAGACTGCTAACTTACAGTAAGAGAGCTTCTTTATCTTAATCCTTGGCATATATAAAAATAAGTACTTTAAAGAAGTGCATGGTTACAGCAAGTGTAGCCAAGAAGAGACAGTATTCTAACCTCAGAAGCCTGATGATTAAAATCTGCCTAGCAAGAGAACATTTCTCATCTTATGCATAGCAACACTTCAAATGGACATGTTAATTTAAAAAATGTAATAATGTAAATAAAAAGAAAAAGCCAACCTGATAGCAGCATTTGCAGAACCTGATAGTGTTTTTTCTGTCTTGCTAGGGATTCTCCTTTCCTTAAGGGATGACTTCTGCTTTTTCAATTTTAAGGTACAGAGATCTTGTAAAAGGCTAAGCTTAATTCCCAAATACTGCAAATTAGGGAGCTGCTAGGCTTTAAAATACCTGTGCTATGAAGTATTGTGACAATTATTAGGTAGGATAGCCAATAAACTCTTATGAGTTTATTTTACTCACGATAAAGCAGTTAAGGCAACTATTGTTCTCTTACGATGGACTCAAACATGCACAATAGTCATATGATTTTATGTAAGTTTGGTTAACCTTCCCTCACCCTAAGATACTGTGTAATTGTTTGATGCAGGTAGGAGTGATAGCAAGTATAGCATTTTTACAAAACACCAAATTAAGATCACTTTTTTCCTGTGATAAATTTTTGAAAGTTCTTTTACTATTTAACTGTTGATATATACTCTACCTTGTAATGTTGTTTTCTCTCAACTAACAATTACACAATTTGTCTTTATTTTGTTCTCGTCTATCACTGTTTTATGTAAAAGTCAGTGTGTATGTTCCAAATCTTATTTCCTGGAACAACTCTGTGAGTATTACAAGTACCATCAACATATATGAAACTCTGAACAGTTTAAATCTGTCAATAGACAGTAGCTTAGGGCACTACAATCACAGCTGTCATGGTTTAAGATGTTGCTCTTAAGGAAGGTAGCTGAGGTAGTTTCCTTGAAGTCCACATACACATTTCCCCTTTAACTTGTCTGACCTTCTTGACTGAAGTTCCTGAGCAACTTTGCATGTTCTTCATGGTCAACAACCCGAGCAGTTGCCAGAACAAACAGGGGAGCAGGGAAGGGACAGAGAGCACGTATGTGTGCTCACATGAAGTGTGCTTAAAATGGAATGGAAAATGAGAAGGAAGATTCAAATGTGACAGACAGCAGCGGCATTCAAGTGCTGCCTTGGGGCATAAACCAGATCTTGGTAACTGCTTGCTGTTCATCAGCTACTTGTTACTTCTTCCTTGAAGGAGACACTTCACATTTCATAAGCCTCTTCTTCTGCTTCACAGCAGAGTAAGGCAGTTCAGTTTCAATAGTCCTCAACAGGTAAAGGGAAAATCCACATGGTTTTACATTGAAGCGGGTGAATACCAACAATTGTTTCTGTAACTCAGCTGAGTGGACAGCAAGACCTGATATAACACAGACAGTGGTCAAGACACTTTCACTAATTACAGCAGTGTACTTTTGTTCATGCAGAAGCCTACAGAGCAGCTGTCTGGGCATACCAAACAGATAAGCTCTTTCATGGTCATGCTCCTGGCAACGGTTTCCAGTACAGATCACAATTACATATAAATACTATAGAAGGGAGATCATTCATGAGAACATTCATTACAAACTTGCAGTAAACTAATACTTGGTCCTTCAGACAACCACATACATGGCAGGAATGCTTGGTCCTAAAGGTCAGAGTAAACATGGTCGATAGCAAAATCCCTAAACCACATGCAGATTAGATGCACACACCTCAGTACCAACTGTTCATTGTCCTATTGCACCAAATTACCTGCTCATGCACATACAGCCAGTCTTCCTCTCTGTACTGTTCTCCAAGATGAGTTAGCAGAACAAAATCCAGGAGTTGAGTTCAAAAGTCAGCCCTCCGGCAGGTTAACACAAGCTGCTGACTTGGGACAGAAGTAGCTGACAATACTTGTTCATTTCCACTGACTTCGCTGAAGGTTACTATGCTAACAGTGGTAGGGCACAGACGTGTATCCTCCC
>KZ506367.1:115366-135203 GCA_002844005.1 Limosa lapponica baueri | reverse complement strand
GACCATCAAGAGCCTGATTAACAGCAATCACTTACCAACTGAGAAAATAAAATGGGGTCCTTCCAAAGTTTTGAATAGATTGCATATAGAAAAATATTCCACACTTTATTCTAGAATTACATATATTGCAGGAATATTTTGACTATACGTTAGTCTACC
The DNA here is from genome assembly GCA_002844005.1 of Limosa lapponica baueri. NCBI lineage: Eukaryota > Metazoa > Chordata > Aves > Charadriiformes > Scolopacidae > Limosa > Limosa lapponica. Next base: position 135,044 of record KZ506367.1, on the reverse strand, counting down.
ACAGCAACAGATGCTTTTCAATGTAGAGTCTGGGTGCTAGAATGCTTTATATATTGTTCATAAGTTTCATAAGATGCCTTTGCTTACCCTTTCCAGCAATATTTCTTGCAGGGATAGTCACTTTGGACATATAATGTACATTGATCTCCTGACACTGTTCAGTGAAACCTACAAAACACTAAATCACTGACAAAGATTGTATCATTTCCTGTAGGGATGCAAAAAAGTTTAGATATACACAAGACTTCCAAATAAAAGCAAAATGGTGTGTCTTAGAGGGGGGAACCAGAACAACCATTTCAAGTAGTGATCAACATTGGAAGTGACTGTTAAAATGAGGGGACTGTTTGGAAAGGTCTCGAGAATCATGTCATCTCTAGTGTTTTATAGCCAAAACGAGGTAGAGAAGGTCAGCTCCAGCATGAAAGCATTTCAGCACCCACCCTCCAGGATTTACTTCTTGTTTAGTCTCCAGCTTGAGGCTTTCTACCTCACACAGAATTCGTAGTCAGAACCAACATCATTACAAGATTGTCTACAAATACTACACACAAAAAAAAAGGAGGAATGAAGGCATTCTAATGCAACAAGTCCCAGTATAAACATACCCACTAAATATACTGACCAACACGAACACGTGGTAGCTACATTTGTGAAGGTTATACTGTCAGCCTATTTATATGGCAGCTTCTTCTGCACCCATGAAACAGCCTCCTCAACTGTGGTAGTGTTCAGCCAGAATAGTATTTTTGCAAAAGCTTGACAATATTAGCATCCTAAATAACTATTTTCAAATATTTCACGTTTGGCCCATTGCTAAAATTTAACATAAAGTAAACATACAAAGCCAAGTGTCACCCACTTCAAAAAAAGATGCTTCATGTGGATATCAACTTATCCACTACAGTGAAAAGCTAATAGTTTACATGACAAGTTATGCAAAGCAATACTTCAGTTAAAAAAAAATCCAAACAAACCAACATTTTAAATTGTATGTGCTAGGAGACAAATCAGACAAGTAGGACATTATTCCACCAGTACTTAAAATCACTGCTGAAAGATGCGCCAAGTATTTATTAGAGTTCCAGAAAGCTGAAAAAATTTAAAAATTTTTTTTTGCACCATACTATACTTTAACTTGTTTAGTTGAACAATCAAGTGATCTAAAAACATAAAGTCCTACTCTATATTTAACCAATAACATAGTAACCTAATTTTACAATAAACTACTCTACATCCCTTGGTGCCTAGGCTGAAAATCGTAATTTAGTACCTGCTGGGCTCTGTGCAGCAGAAGGAGTCGATGTTGAGCTTGCAGTCACTGAATCACAGCGCCCTGTACTCCCGCTGCCACTGGAAGGTGATGGTGATGAGAGTGGTGATGGATTGTGCTGATTTATACACTGGGCTACAGCAAAGCCTGAAAAATAGGACAATGAAGTTTACAAGTTAATAATTAGCTTGAACGAGTTAACCCACATGAACGAATTGAGAACAGACAAGAGCGAATATTGCATCAAAGTATGTTAATTTTGTGTACTAACCCAGAGGATACACTTCCTCTCACCTTCATTTCAGAAGCCTGAAAATCTAAAGGCATCTTACTGAAAACATGCTATCTACAAATGCTGATCAATGAACAAGTAGAGGTTAAGAGATTCAAAACATTTTAAAACTTGGATCTTGTACAATCAGTCAAAACTCTTCAGGTTTTGGTATATTCAATAAATTAATGGGTCACAGACTTTAATGTGATAAAGAAAATGGTTAAGTCAAAACTCAACAGAAAACCTCTTGGATGGAAAACCTGCACTATTTTATCAATTAAATAAAAAAAATTTCTCAATCAAATCTAATGTTGGCATTGCATTTCATCCACCTTCTCACAAGTCAGTCTATACAGAGTCTGACAGCACTTTTAAAATGCCTCCTTCTGGCTTTTAGTCGACTATTTCATCTAATTCTTTACATTGTAGTATCCTCTTCTTTCTTAACAATCTTACATTCATTCATTTCTCCCTCCTCTGCAAGCCTCTACTTCCATCTTTGGCATGCCTTAAAAAATAAAATCCTCATTTTAATTCCTTCCCTCCTTACATAGAATGATTCAAGTACTTTCTCCTTCAAGATGCAATTTCAGAAAGTATTGAGGACCTGCAGCACAGGAAAATCCATCGGAAGTATGCAATTTGGGAAAGAAGTGTAAGGAAGGAATTCAAATCCCTGGTTTCTCAAACCAAACATCTCAGAATTGAATAATCTGAGAATGATGTACTATGCAATATTTAATTTCACTGCTTTGCTCGGTATAAGTATTCATTGCGTAAAACCACACTGAATCAGAAAGTAAATGATAGTTATTCCATTTATGTTGTGCAAAATATTTTGTGCAGAAGCATGATAAGAACCAAAAGAGAACTCAAAATTATTCTCTAGGTTACTGGCGAATACATTGCCATTCAGTCATATTCTACTAACTTCAGTGCCCACAAAGGTGCCTCCTTTAAGTTCAGCAGCACTGCAAACACATGCCGAACACTTCGAAGTAAGCAATTAATAATTTTTTCCTTAATGAATGAGAATGATTATATGGTAATTCTGTAGAAAACTATTTGACATAACTAGCTTGTCTTTATTAGCACCCTTATTTTTTATATTGCCTTATTGGCAAGTCTGATTGACACAATTCACTTGTGACAATTTCTAAGTAAATTTAACACTAGATTTCAGACATCCCCAGATTATAAGTGCCAAGGGCATACATTTGACCATTATTTCACGTCAACATTAACAGCAATGCAAGAGTATCTTCGGAAGAGTTAGAACACTTTACCATCAGTCTTATAAGAATGTAGTTTGTACTTGAGAAGGGAAGCTGGAAAATGGAGCAAAAGAAACAAAGTAAAACAAAAAACCACAACTTGATGTTTCTAGAGCATGTTACTTTAACACAGATTTTTTTTTTTTTCCTTTTTCTTAAGAAGTCATGTTCTACTATATCTGACAAATACATTTTTGGTTGTTGTTTAAAACACCTTGTGTTTTCCAGCAATTGTTAAGACTTTCTTAAAGCTTCTAATTTCATTTAACAACAAAGAGAGTTTATCATTGCTGGGACAGAAGCAAGTAAGCATGCTCTGGCTTTTAGCAGACTTCAGATCAAGAAAGTTAGAGCACTTGACTCTTGCATCAACCCTGTGCCAGACTATCACAAAAAAAGTGTTCAATGGCATTATAAAAGGTCCGGGCTTGACAACAAGTTTGCTTGGCACAAAACCCATAGTGTGGAATAGCAAGACTTGCAGTGAAAACACTCCAGTTCTGAAAAACTTCAGAAATTATTTTCATACGTTCTGTTGATCCTAATATGTTGAAGACCCCGGCTTTGGGATGACCTGCTAACTCACTTGTGACTAGACTGTTTGAACTAGTCAGGATATCTCCCATGAGATTAAAACCAGTAATTTGCCCTTTAATGTATCTTTCAATTAGCAGTTATTTTCGCCCTTTGGTCTGATTTTTCAGCTGAATTTTTAACTTACAATTTTCATAGTTCTGAAGTTATAGAAGTCAGTGGTTTGATCTTGAACCACATCAGTATTATAAAAATGCAGAAGAATCAAAACCTTAAAGGTCTAGCATCTACTTTGAATGCTATGGTATTACCTGCTACAATTTACAGCATGCTCTGAGAGGGAAGTTCATGAACTACAAATCCAGTGAAGACAAGTACCACTGCACTGTTCATACTTCCTTGATCTCTTACTTTCTTTAGAAGATTATGCCCTTCGCATAGTTCTCAGCAATCTTCCTCACAATGACACGCCTACAGCAATTCCTTGATTTTATTATTAAAGCTTTCCTTTGGCAGACATTCCTCCTAGTACTTGGAAGCTTTTAGTCATCTCTTCAGGTTTTGGTAGCAAGCAGCACTTCTTACAGCAAAAGAAGGATCTTCAATATGAGCTGTATCTCATGTGATGTACACAACCCGGCTGCTTCTGCAGCTCCCCTCACTCTCCCATGGAAAAGTATTAATGCAAAAGTTCACTTTTTATTGGCAGTCCCCTGAACTATAGAAAATAGCCATGATGTGCACAATGAACCACACAACAATATACTACTTGCTGTCTTCACTGCATAGTGAACACTGCAAAGGAAAGTATCCAGCAATCAGGTATGAGAGAAAGCAAATGTACCACACAACTCTATTCTTTTATATGGGGAATCTCTCATGGCACTGGATGGATGAGTCTTACAGAGAGTCTCCTGTTTAGGGAATTTGCTGGTACCATTCAGCAGGCAGCCAGTCAAAACTCAGTTTCAATGGGCTTGTTAAGAGAAGCATACTAAAGCTTTAAAACACAGACATGACAAGTCAGGAAAACACTGTTAGCAGCAACACACACTGACAGGTTGCGTTACAAAGAAAAAAGCTAGAGTGGATGAAGAAAGGAAGACAGAAAAAAAGCTAACAAACATCTGTTCTGTGAATAATGTGACTTAATCTGTGGTCCTACCTCTTACCCTCAACCTCCCATGCTTATACTCAGGAGCTAGACTCAAAACCACTTGCAGAAACACAATGCTATCTGAACTGCTGTTAGTACTTGCATCGTTGTTTTAGCTGGGTTCATGCCACTTACCAAGCTTTTCTCTAATTTTCAGTTACTATTCATTATGTTCAAGATGAACACCACTTGAAAGAATTAAATAACCACCGTGGCAGGAAACATCTATTTTAGTTAAAAACAAATTGTTTGGTAAGCAACTAATTATTCTACAAATGTAAATAAACCCATGCATTTTATTTCAGAAACCAAACTCATTGATCTTCTACAATCATTTAGATAAGTTAAACTGAGGTTCCACACAGTGACGCCTGATAGTCTGCAAAAAGTTAACCACACACTAAACTGCCTCAAACGTGAAAGACTTTTATAGCACTCAGGGCCACTGATACATACAGGTTTTACCATACCAAAAGTGCATTAGGTTACTCATACGTACTTCATATTTTGAAACACCAGTTAGGATGGGAAACAAGGAATAATCAATGGACTTGTGACCACAGAAGTGAGGCAAAGTCATCTGTTACAGTGAATGAAACTTGGTTTTGGAACAGTTACTAAAGCCACTGGTATAAGAGTGCATATCAATATATTTTGTTTCCCTTAAAGTTCTGGAAAAAGTTGTACCCACCCAAGGCATCCTATATCCACAAAAGCTTTGCACTTACAGGGAGGAGAACTCTTCCATCCTCACCAAAATAGTAGAAATAGTAGAAAAAATAAACAAGGTCTACTGTGACTATTATAGGAAAAGCTGGTCGATTCAGCAAGGTTGCCTGCCTAAAGGTTCTGCAAAACAGTGCCCATGGATTCATGTCCTTACAGTGAAGCATTTGCTTGTAAATGATCTTATTTTCTCTCCTAATACCACTGCAGAGGAAGGATTTTAAGTGTGCAACAGGAAGGTAATTTAGATGGGAGAGAAATGCAACTCTAATCATTCAAAATACTGTAACAGGGAAACTACTAAGAACAAATATTTTAACCAGGAAACTCCTTCAGGAAATATCTGTAGAGAAAAGGGGAGCAGAATTAATCACCACTTTATGGGAAGTAAAATAACACTCAAAAGGTTCTAGAGGCGTCTTTCTTACTACTTTATGAGTCTCAAGTTGTGATAGAGGTTAGTTACAAATATGTCCTTTCTAGAAGTCATGATTCTGCTTCAACAAAACTTCCTATTTAGCACTCAGTAAGGTATTACTGTAACGATGTACCTTCCCAGTTCCTTGGAGAAGATCTTTGTTCCATAATCACCGTGTTCCATAAGGCTGGGTTTCTTTCATAAAATATGTATCAATAGTTATCCTTTTGCCATGTTTTACATAACAGCAGCAAATTTTCATGCTAAAAGCTGAAATAGCTTCTTAGCTTTTATTTAAAGGAGCTTGTTCTTAAGCAATTAATGCAAATCTTTCTCCTAAATTGGAGAAAGTTTTCTTACTGTCTTATAATGATTTAAAGTAAAAGACTGGCTGAACTGTAAGATCTCCTAAGAATAAAATTTGAAGGTGAGAAGGGGGAGAAGGAATCATGGCAGAAAACAGGTGTGTAGATTTATTCGCAGTTCTCATCAATTTAGTGTACTTACAGACTAGTTTCAAGCCCAATGATCAGGGGATTTAGTTCTTTGCTATGGCTGATACTCTTTATGCCTTGCCAGCACATCCTCATTGTGAGTGATGACTTGCGGCGACAGCATTTATTTTGACTGTCCTTTAATGCAAAAAGGAACTCTAATATTAAAGTATACCACAATTTTTTCCATCAACCAGAGAAGTCCCTTCTACCAGTTGAAAGAAATTAGAATAGTTCAGCTGGCATGGAGAGAGCTAAAGCATATGTCAGCACTAGAACAGAAGACTTGAGAATTCTCAGTCTTGGAATGAGTTATTCTGAAGTGGTGTTTTTTTTACTGAGCACAGGACACTTCAACCATCTCACACTAGAAGTAACTTAGTCCTACTTAAGTAAACTATCCCAGTCTGATGTTCCTACGGTAGCTGTGACTGATGACAAACGTGAAAGGGTTGATCAGAGTTCCACAGTACAGTTCCAAAATATGACAAACACGTTGAGCAATCTAACCTCATAAAATTAGTTAACAAGTGCACATGCTCAGAACCGGTGAATGTCAAGCCCCTTGTTAGTACTTTGATCAAAAGGATCTGCTTTCTTAGTGCAGATGGAGAAGGCAATTAATTCAAAAAGGTTATACACATTTTAATTTTATTTTTAAAAACCTACGATTTTATGCCCACCTGTGCTGACCTCCTAAAGAAGGCCACATCATTTTTTAGAGTATATAATGTGCTTTCAGAGTTAATATTTGAAAAAGCTAAAATTAATTTTATGTGAAAAGTTTAACCTCAAACACTGCTTGAACAATTCTCAGGCTTTGTTTAAGGTTTTCCTATTCTCAAGTGATGCAAACCTCATACAGAATTCTCGCCTATGTTTTCTTTTTCATTTAAAGGGCTACCAAGCTATAAAAGACCATTTTATTTCCTTAAGATTTTAAAATTAAGATGCTTGCAATGGCTGATACTAACAAGTTTTTTCCATCTTTCCCCTAAAACAATATTATTATAATTATCATATACTAAGGTATTAACAATGGAGAAAATAGTAAGACAGATTTATTGTTTTATTTTGCTTTCTAAGGTAAATATTCTCATAGGAAAGTGACCACACTTGTTAAAGTATTTAGATGTATGTTTTGCAGGAAGCCGTTAATATTTCCCTTAAGACACACTGTGCACATAAATGTCAGTATACAGCTGGCATTTAAAACTAATATTTGAGTTTGAAGAGGAAGTGATTATTTATTTGCTTTCAGTATAAGACCTGTGTTCACAAGACACCTACCAAACTTGCTCCTTTCTTTGAAAAAAATGTAATTGTGTATTTACATTAAGAGTGCTTCAAAAGCATCATATGAATACCTAGCTGTTTTAGAAGATGGTGAACAGTCCAGCCAACTAAACTATTCCTAAAACACTCTAACGTTCTGGCAAGGGCCATTAACCTAAAATAGACCCTGAAGTATATTCACGGTCATGACTTCATGATGATAAAATTGATCAAGCCAAGGATTTTGCTTCTGTGTTTCTCTGATAAGAATTGCCCAGTTTATCAGGCCAGTCGCCTGGGATGATTACACCAACTCACCGCATTTGCATAACCTGTACTTTTTATAAAGAGTATTAACAGGGATGTTCGGAAGCATGGCCTGATACATTCTTTCACTTGTCTTGCACAAAATCTGGTTTTAAGCTGCAACAACCCTCACCCCTTTCCCCCAGATATCAAGAAGTGCTTTCAAAACAGATTTTAACTTTGGACCATGAAACAATAAAGCAAAACGAAGCACAGCTTGACTACAATAAGGTAACTGCATGCTCTCTAGTGAAATACAACAGAAACCAAATCGGAGCAGACTGAAATAAGTGTTCTTGAAAATTCTAAATTCATTGAGAAGAGGGATTAAGGAACTGATTCAATAGTTGTACTAAAATTCTCCACAGAGTGAAATTTGCAGAAGGGCTGAAAACGTTTTTTTATCATTGTCAATTTCTTAAAAACCACGCTGTATTTACAGCACTGACAAGGTCCTACTAAGAAAAAAGTGATTAATCTTTTAAAAATATTGCTAAAACAACAGCTCTCCTTTAAATCAACAAAGCCCACCATCACCAAGGGAAAGCATAACTTGTTTCTTACAAGTATAATCAAATTAACATGTTTCTATTATTGGGTTTCTCACAGATTATATGAGCTTTCCAGAACCCTTAAACACCACTTAAAGTTGTAGCATTAAAAAATGAATACATAGAATGGTGAGAGTTGGAAGGGACCTTAAAGATCATCTAGTTCCAACCCCCCTGCCACGGGCAGGGACACCTCCCACTAGACCAGGTTGCTCAAACCCCCATCCAGCCTGGTTTGAAACACGAACATGAAGCTAGTAATTTAACTGCAACTTGTTTAATAATTTTTTTAAAAGGCACAAAATCTTTCCTTTAAAGTAAAAATCCCTCCAAGCCTGACTAAGGGATAACCACAAACAGATTCCTATGAAAATCACCCAGAACTAGGAAACCTCATTCATTCTATTAGTGAAGATAAGGGGAGAAGGAAGAGGCATTTAATTTTTATTTTGGAATCCAATGCAAACCAATATATTAATCCATATTTTATTATATTACTGGCTATCCTAAAATGCATTTCAAAAATGCAGCATCTGAAAAACTTTGTGTTCTGTGGCTGCTTTCTTATGCTTGGTATCAAATAAAAGCTTCAAAATACTTCTTCCTCTGGATTTGTACGTGCACACAGTGGAAGTTTCCATCTCCTTCATGCTCCATCATATTCAAAGTAAGTATGTGGTTGTTTGAACAAACTATCACGTTACACCACCCCCAACACCTCCCACCCCCTGCCAGACAAAAAAAAAAAAAAAAAAAAAAAATAGATGAAGTCACTTGTTATGAACACAAGCACACTCTTCTTAGAGAAGGTTAGTTCTGAAGCAGTAACGCTGGCATCTTTTCAAACACGCCTTTTCCATGGAAGTCACATCAAATAAGGAAATACCATCATGCAAGATACAGGTCTTTTGAAAAACCCGACCAACAATATAAATGCGTTTATGATTTCTGTTTGCCAGACTCAGGACTTGGGCAAGTGAGCTCCAATTTAGTTCCAAGGCAGTAGAACATCTGCTTTCTAAGTAGGGCATTTGAATTTTGAATCACTGAATCACATTTCAAGTGAAATGCTGAGTTTTGTGAAATGACTGGCAGCTAGTAGTAACAAGATTGCATCTTTTTGTATAATACAGCAAAATTAACTACTTTAAAGCAATATGAGATTCAACTTTAAAATTATTCAATCTAAAAGGAGAAAAGTTTATCATCTGGAAAAAAAACTCTGCAGAGAATTCAAATTGTGAAATAGACAATAAGGAGAAAAAAGAGCAAAGAGCTCATTGATTTAGAATCATTCCTTTAATTCCGATTCCAAGTTAATGTTTTAGGAGTAGCTGTGGCCCTTTTCTGTCTCACTAGCTCCAAGGTAAACAAGGCAGTGCACAATATCCCAGCTATTTCTACAAACTGTCAAGAAAATGATCTTAACCAAACTAAAGGAGGAACTACACACAACTGAGAGACGTGTTGCATAAATACTGAGTACACGGAACATGACTCAATTTCTAAAGGAAGGCAAAGTATTAAGACACTTCCAGTGTATTTGGAGAAACCGCCATGGATGTATTGCTCACAAGGTACCTGGAATACACACCCAGGTATTACTAGTTTTTCCCTAAGCATCACCCTGGAATTGTGGGTTCAGAAACATATCATAGTAAACTTTTCATTGCTTATAAAAGTTACAGTTCAGCTTTTGCAGATACAAATCACAAAGGAAAATTTGCTTGATAATGAATGCTAATCTCACCTGGGACTTTGTCAACAGATGCAAAAACAGAGCGTTGCACTGTAGGGTCACTGCTACCACGTCGTGACTGATCATAAAATCTAAATGGAAGGTGCTGGGCTGTAGCTGCAGAGCTGTGTCCAAAACCCATAACAACTTCAGTTGAAGGCTGAACAGGAAGATCCAGGAGAGCTATGTTTAATCACAATTGATATTTTTTGTTATTCAAAAACACATAAAAGGAAGAGTAGGTGAAAATAAAATTGATAGTTTGCTCAGGATCTTAAGACAAAACCAGATCTTTAACATAATCTGCCTGCATTTATCTCTTAATTATAGTTGCAATTGCAATGGAAAAGAAGAGAGACAACACTTCTGGCAACCTTTGCTACCATTGCTGTCCACATTCCATTTACACTTAAGGAAGCCTCAAAATAGAATGGAGGAGAAAAAAGGATTACAGTAAGCTCCTTGCATTAAACAAGCCATAAGAGTTATTTAAAAAACATTTTCAGTTTTACAAATAAAGTAATTCATTAGTTACAACTGAACAGTGCAGAAAGCCATTTAAAGAGCCAATTTGCGCTAAAACTAGAAAAAAAAGGCCTTTGCATTACTGTTCAACCTCAAATCTTAATATTAAAATAGACCTGTATAAACCTCAAACTTGCTTTATTTTTTAACATGAAGCCATAAGAGTACAACATATCTATTTCGTAAATGCAAAATATAAAATGCTTTTTATTTAGCTTCCTACAGAATGAGATACTAAAAGAGTCTTAAACCATCTATAATCAGAATAACTCTCTGGCCAACTCAATAATTTTAATACCAGCTATGACTTTGTTTTTCACATTTGTCAGTGGTTCATTACTGGTCTTGGACAATCCATGTAACTGAGATAGCTGGTGTCCTTTTTCATTTGCCCACCTATTTTCCTTCCTGTATTTCAGAGTTTCCTTTCCTATATTCACCAATCCATTGCCCTTACTGGCAAACTTCAATCTTCACTCACTCAATATTCAAGTAATCTTTAATCACTCTTTGTTATTTACTCAAATCAACTCTTTCCTTCATCTGATCACATGCATTTCCTCCAAATACAGAAATCTAGCTGCTGATAGTCCACTTATTTTGGATTGCTCACCATCACCACATCCAAGCATTACGCATTATCATCAGCGCCATGAGGGCACCATCTAATTCAGGACTTGGGCAAGCTGAGCTCCAATTTAGTGCTAAGGCAGTAGAATATCTGCTTTCCAAGTAGGGCATTTGAGTTTTACATCACTGATCGTATTTAAAGAAAAATGCTGCGTTTTGTGAAATGATTGGCAGCTAGTAGTAACAAGATGGGATTCCTTCTTTTTCATTCTTTCTTTGATGTGTCTATTATTAAACATGAAAACGCATATTTCGCTCCAAAAATCTATTGCTTGGAAACAAACACATCCTTATGTTACAGAGTGACTTCCTGTGACATACAAGTCTTATTTCTCAGAATCATTTCAAAATAACCATTTACCTGCTATTCTCTGCATTTTCATACGTCGAGCTTGGATACGGCCTTTTGCAAGACGTTGTTTTGCAATAATGCAGCGAATGTGATCAGAAAAAATAAATGTAGCTTGAAGGATAGGGAAGGGCTTAGAATGAGGACTTGAGGCAGGCTTATGAATTATTATGTTTAGAGCTCTACTGTCATCCTCTACTCCTGTCACCTGCATATCCTAAAAAGAAACAGAAGACAAGTAGCTAAGGAAAAAGTTAGCATTTTAAAAATATAGATTAAATATCAACATTAAAAGAAAACCCTGTGAATGCTCCACTAAAGCCCCTAAAAACCCAGTTTCCGCATTAAAAAAAATGAAAAGAAGTATGGAAGGAGTATGTACAACCTTGGATTTAGTTCTTCAGAAATTGATACTTACAGAGATTAAGTCAATTTAAAATTCAATTAAGTTATTTGAGCATAGCAAATTTTCAGGAAATACAAAGTGTGCTAGCTAAGGCAGGAAACAGACATAAATCCAAGAAACTTTTTAAAGCTTTTGAAATCAATTAGATAACCACAAAACATTTTGAAATCACAGTCTGTCACCTACCCTTCCTATCAGAAGGAAGATCAGAACTCTAGGAGAGTTCATTACTGTGACACTTCAGGAATGTGCTTGGGAATCAATCCTCATCACATATGATTTCAGTGTTAAAATGAACACACCCCAATATATGTTGGGGAAGTTGCCTCATTTTCAAGTATGCTTCTAGATAGGTACTCTAGATAGGTACTCTAGATAGGTACCTAGATTGGTTTCTCATCAGAAAATCAGAAACAGTTTAAAAGGCAGGAACTAGGAAAAAAGACTAGTAACAGAAGAAACAAGCAAGTATGCTACAGAGCTTACATATATAAGCTAATATTGGTATTACTGTTTATCCAACATAAATGTAGATTTTCAGCTGAGAAAAAGTAACCACCCAGATTAAAACTTCTCTTACCTGCAAAAGGCCTGCAAACTTAACTACTCCCCATCCAAGTCTGGCAACATCTGGCTCAACCAAACTCATCTGGTAAATATCCACAGCTAGGAATCTTTGAACTTGACCCCCATCCTTTGTTATGACTGTACAAGCAATTAGATCACTGTTATCTGAAGGAAGAAAGGAAAAAAGTTACATAGCTACTGACATTAAGAATTCTGGGTTTTGGTTGTTTTCTGTAACATAAAATGTTAATTTATAAAAGTGTAATCATCTTTACAGCATGTGCGAAGTCACTCAAGGTTGGGTTGTTTGTTTCTGTTTTGTTTTGTTTTTTTGTTAAGAAATATTCTGCATTTCCCTATCATATTTAAAGTTACATACAAAGTGCAGGATATATTCTAACAGCAGCGGTTCAGATATCTCAAGGTATGTGTACTATATGACCTTGCTTTCTCTTACCACCTGCATTACCTTTTACTAGAAAAGGTTACTTCATTTCAGGGGTGAAATTGCAACAGTGTTGATTTCTCTCACTAAATGGAAGTCTCAAAAAGTCTTGTGAAAGACCACAGATGCAATCCTACACCACTGCTGGCAATTACAGGTATCTTGTTATAAACTTAGGCTCCAGTCTGACACAAGCTACATTTCTACAGGTCTGAAACCTGACTACTCTGACTGTTGGAAGCCTTTCACCCTCAAGACTATATGGACTCTTCAGGTAAATTTTATCAGTTTTTTGCCAGTATCTGTTAGATGAGGTGACACTTTTTCCTTTATCCTTTACCCACCCATTTTATTCATTTATATTGAATAAACACACCCTCTCATAACCATTACTGTAAGACCCCTCAAACGAGCCCCAAAATAGAGATCTCAAGAAGAAAATATGCCATTCCTTGATCCTCCTGCATCTCCTCACTGCACCCATCTCAGTTCAAACCCATCATTCTTGAAAAGTGACTAGATCGTCTTCTTTATACCAGCTGAAGTCTGAGCGCCCTATAAACTGGCACTGACACCTCCTAGCAGACCTTTGCTAATCTTACTCGAGTTGCTTTTTCCTTGGCTTCACATTGATGCTTTCACTCACATACTTAATACACACAGACCTTTTTCCTCTCTCTCATCTAGTACAATTTACAGCAAGTAAAAGATTCTATGACCACACGTGCTGTCCTACCGAGTTCATCATCTTTGTAATTCTCGATGGTACTCCACACAATTTGATGGATTTAGCCAGCTAAGTTGCAGCCTTTTAACTATTTCCTCCAATAGTTTTGATTGTTTTTGTTGTTGTTGTTGTTGTTGTTTTGGTGGGGGGGGGAAGGTTTTTTCTTTTGTTTGGTTGGTTTGGTTTTTTGTTTGTTTGGAAAAGCAATTTGAAAGAAATAGGTTCTCCAGTTTGCTTCTACCTTAGCCATAGTTTTTCAACATACTCATTTCTCCTTAGCACTCCCATTCCTTAGTATTGCTCAGGCATTGATAGACGCAGCAGTTTGGAGTTATTCATTCAAACAGCCTTTCCTAAAATGAGGGTTCGGTGCTCTAGGCTTCAATTGCTGTTAAGATGTACAAGGCTTTTTTCCCCTCCTATTCCACATACATGTATTTTTTTAAGGATGCTGTATTTTTACACATATGTCTACACACTGAAAGCAGTTTGATAAATGGTATAATTTACAGTAAAGTAAGTAACTTTCATAAAGGCTGCTGCCTTATTCAGATTTTTTTATATCTTTCTGAAGGGAGCTAATCTGACACACAGAATCCAATGTATCTCTAATACTTACAGCAGTATCTCCATACTGAACACTGCTCTTAGGTGGTCTTGCATCTGAAACCCAGCTGTAGCATTATTTACACAATGCATTAAAAATAATCCTGCTAAAGTTCAACTCTATGTTCAATGGAAAACAATGGAAAAAAATATCTGACTACTGTTGTTCTCCTCTTTAGTTTTCCATGAATTAAAAAAAAAAAATAAATCAACAACTAAAAATAAAACCAGAAGAATTAGCTAAATGGATAGGAATGAGGCTGCAGGTTATACTAAACAGTAAAACAAATTTACTTATCTGAACATTCAGCAAGTAGTTAACACCATATTTCATATTAGAAACATCTGTGGGATACATATAAGCTACAAGTGGAAATACACAGCTCTTTGCAGTTGCAGGTCATACAACTAGGGACAACAGCCATAAATTATGATTTGGGAGGTAGAGAAAATTCTTTTGTGCATAACACAGCACACCTGGTTACCCAGAAAGGTTGTGGAATTTCTATCACCAGAGTTTTTCAAGTTTCAAAAACCCCAAACAAACAATCCTCCCAAAACCAATCTCCTCTTCCCCCCAGCCCCCTCCCCCTGCAACCAAGAGGTCCCTTCCAGCTAACATTTCCATGATTCTACCAATTACCTTTTACCAGCAGGATCCCTTCAAAATTGATTGGGTGGTAGGAGAGAAAGGGAGCAAATACAGAACTCTAATACAATTAAAAGAGGAAAATTAATGCTAATCCAGTGTGAATTCAGTGCAAGCTTTTGAAATTTGAGAAAAAGTTTAATCAATAAATGCAACAGTGCTACTTCTCTGCAATACCTAGAGGATGTTTCAGTTCCATGAGGACTGATTGCTATTACCTTCTCATATGCCCTAAAAGGCTCAAAAAATCCATACAGGATTAGCAAATATTACTACAGGAGGCTATAAGGAGGTTTATTCCCTCCTAGAGAAGAAGCTGAGACACCAGGCAGAAAATCACAGGAGATCTAAAGGGGCAATGTGGGCTATGTTTAGCCCACAGAATCCTACTCCAATGTTGTTGTACCAATGACATTCTAATAATCTGAACAATAAAAGATAACAATATATATTAAATGCATCAAAAGGATTATCTAAATTTTTTGATGCAAAAATGTGCCTGTATTCATTTATTGCATACACATACATCTAGAAATGGTAATGGAGATACAGGTCTACTACATCCCTCCAGAAATTACTTTCTAATATTATTCCACCTTTTTCTTTATAACTGGAAAGTTTGAAGTTATTATCAATGTTTCTATGTCATGGGAAAACTAGAATAATCCAAGTGTCATTTATTCTGAACCGGCCTGTGAACGTAGGCACAAAACACCCAAACATACTTGATTGTTCTGAAATGTGTAATGTTATATACATCACAGAATGAAAAACAGGAGCCTTCTAGCAGGAGGGATTGTAGCCAGGATTTAACTACTCTGAATGAGACTTGGGATTACAGTTGATAACAAAGTGATTGTATTTCTACAATAAAATGGCAGGAATGATCTCTGAATGTACACAATGGGGCAATACCTCTGATTTACACTGGTGCATTACTGTAACACTGGGCCAGCTGAAGTACACAGTTTTACAGAATCAGGCTGAAAGAAACTGGAAAGACCACCACAATAAAAAATGACATGAAAATTAGAAATACTTACTTTTTTTTTTCCCAAAAAAACCAAACAAAAAGCTTAATTACTCAACTAACTTAGTTTAAAGAATTCTTGTGAGGCAGGAAGATTGTAGTTCATACATAAATAGTACAAATAGATAAGTAATTTAATACAGGGTCAAGTCCTGTAGACAAAAACTACAAATGGCAGCAGCTCCATGGTGAAAATAATTGACCAATGAAACTACGCAACTGGTAGTCTGTTCCTTCACAGGACAAAGTTTCTAATCAAAAGCTAATGTTTTTCTAGGAATAGTTCAAACAGAACTAGCTTCAGGGAAGTAATACGTAATGCATAGGATACATGCAATGTTTTTTTTGAAGCCACAGAAACAGAATAAACAAGAAAATCCCTATGAATATAGCTATTAACTGAGAAAAAATTAACTCTCAAACAGTTGGTATGACTAAACAAGGACGGGCTCACTATATTGGCCTATCCTTTATATTGCATAAACTCTTATAGCTGATACCTTTTTTTGAAGCCATTTCAGTAACAAACATAAAGCGTTATCAGTGTTATTGAGCCCTTAAGACTTTTTAAATTGCCCTTAAGACAATTTCAAAACAGGGCTCTGGAACATGTCTGGTTACTTCTTAGCCTGAGACCCTTTATTTATTGTGTCTTTCATTCTTTAATCCAATTAACCTGTCAACATATTTATTTCAGTCAATATGAATTCCTTGAACAGCCCTATTCTTCTCAAGACGTGAAGTAACTGGATTTGGAGCCCTCCAAAAATGTAATGTGATGTTGCTGAATTTTTTGGATAATCTTTTGTGATTCTCAACGTATAGGCCACAACACCAGACTGAGTTGTGAGTTGTAAAGTTCTTAAATACTTGGTTTTGTCCAGTATTCATACAGTTTTTAGCACAACAGCAAGCAGATTAAAGTACTTGCAATTACTGCTGCACAAATTCAACTGCCTGACTACAAAAATGCAGTACTTCAGGTAAAGAATTCAAAGGGCAGAAATTGTTTTCCAGAGCAGAAATTTTTCATTTTAGAACTGACAAAAACTTAAAGAAAAGCATTACTGTAAAAGTTTATCAAAGAACAGAAAGGAAAATTACTCATTTATTAGGCATCTATTACAGGAATCTTTTATATTTATACAACTGAATGTACCCCATTTACATGACCGTTTCTAGTTCACAGCTGCTGAGGGTCATAAGCTACAGTCATCCTTTATGACAAAAACAGAAGAGAAAGTGTGGTTAAACACATTTCCAGAGAGCTATGAGAACACTTACAGCTATGCTATAAAACAGTTACAGACACCTAACCACATGTAGATGAAAGACTTTAAAGCTCAGTAAACTTCAGTACTGTTGAAATTTGATCTGGGGATTAAAGTGAACCACGGACTGAATGGTTCACTGATGTGACACTGCTGCAAAAGGGTGTAGTGTCATTTCTGAGATTAACAGTAATGCTTAATTCTTCCTCATGCAAAATGAAGCTTATAACCAGTTTGGCCACTACACCTCTGAGATTTCTCTGGACATTCTCCAATGAAAATACAACTTTTACAAAATACAGCCTAGAAAGGAGAGTTCAAAGACTTCAGCTGCTTGCAGCAAAAATGATTTAAATTAGGTGAAAACATTGCATGAACACAGGCAACTATTTGCCTGGAAAGATTGTATTATATGAAGTCTTTATGAATATAAGAGCTACTTTAGGAGATAGTCTAAATGTACCTGACGCCTCAGGGCTTGATTTTTAATCATTCTATAATTTACAGTCATCACAATTCTAGAAATCTACAGACTTTGTGCGCATAGGTGGCAGTCGAAGATAAGCATTAGGCTGCAGACAGTTAATGCACCACCTCCCACTTCACATAAAGAACTTTTTCAAACAGCATGTAGTTCATTTGGTATGATATTCCATTTTACTACTTAATATGACAGTCTTTAATTGCAAAGAACTTCAGAGTTCAAGTTTTACACTTTAATGAAACGAGTTTATAGAGGAATATAGGATCTTGGCAGACCTACAACATATTCTGCAAATATAGTCAGAGTTTACAAAGCCATTTCAAATTTTATGTAAGTCCTGTGAAAAAATTATTTGCACTACACTATCCAAGATGTTTTTGACAAGCTACGTGTTGGCCATGCTATTGAACAGTTTAAAATTTACTACCTCTGTTACTCTTCACAAACAGCCCTCTTTCAGAGGTTCAGAATTACTTTCTTGATATGTCTGCAATCTCTCTTTTGTCCAGTAGCAAGTCAGAATATCTCAGTTCACATATTAGTCCCTGCTCTTGGTCAGGACAAGATGTCACCACCCTTCTTGAGCAGGGAAGCACTGTTACTATCAGGAACCGCAGAAGAGAGCAAGAATAACTGCTAAGAGTGGCTTAAAATCTCTGTTCTTGCAAGAAATACTTATCACTTTAGAAGATGAATTTTTCACCGCTTGTTTCCGATAAAGAAAAACATCTCAAAGACAGTATTAATGCTACAGACTTTTTATAAAAGAAAAAAACTATGTCAAGATTTACTGAACAAAAAGGAAGACTTAGAAAAAAGACAAAGAGGTTTAAAATGATCTTGGAAAGACGGGAAGAACACAGAACCGCATACACATGAACTGAGAAAGTAAGATAAATTGAGGAGAAATCCAGGGTGCTTCATTTTCAGCTTGGAACGAGTATCTGGATTTTAACATTGGCATAGAGTTCAGGCAGATCAGTTTCCAAATCAATAAATCCAGTTCACTGATGCCTGCTTTGCCATGAGGAAAATAATGTCAAAAGTTGAACATCTTACAGAAAGCATCTAGCTGTGATACTAGGGAGAGAAAAAAAAATGAACTGTGTTGTTTATTAAGCAGTATATAAATAAACTTCAGTGTCTGAGGGATGACAGCTTTGAACTGGAGAAGCACTAGACGGACTATGTTATTTCACTGTTACTGTACTCTGACACCAGTGGGAAAGGCTCTGTTCAAGAGAAATCACACTTGCCAGCTCTCTCAACTGGACAGAATCTGTAATGAATTCCTGAATATGACAATCCAGGGAGCAAATCAGAAAAAATTCTGGGGAGAAAACTTATTCTGAAAGGAAGTATCTGCAGAAAGACAAAGACCTTGTTTTACATGCAGGTCTTTGTAGTACGACAGTTACATTTTTATCAGGAAAACTTTGGAAACTATGTCTTTTTGCTACCACACACACTAGAACTTCACCACTGTACTACCTCAATTCAGGCAGTTTAAGTATAGCAGTAATAAGCAGTTTAGAAAGTGTTACCAACCAAAATACATAAACTGATGCATATGTAAATGGAGAACTTCACTCAAAGGCCCCAGTGAATGCAGAGTATTTGTTAGTAGCCTTAAAAATACTAAAATTAAAAATTTTAATTAAAAATCTAATTTGTTGGTTAAACAAAACAACTCTGATGACTTTGAACAAAGAGTGTACAGTGTTGTAGATGGGAAGAAGTGATGAAGGGAAAAAGGTAAACGTCCCAAAAAATCCAAAACAACAGAAGAAAACAAGGAAAACCCAGCTAACACCAACCCGATAACCATGGATACTCAGCAAGGGACTTCTTAAAACCAAATAGTATCTATTTGCTGTGAGAATCAGATCCAAATATCTGTATCTGTGCCACACAATATTATATTAGCAATTGACTGACAAGAAGAGTTCCCAAGGAAACACCTGCAACAT
>KZ506367.1:96043-106449 GCA_002844005.1 Limosa lapponica baueri | reverse complement strand
AAGATAATTCACTGTACTTTATCAAACTTAACTTGCTGTGATAACAAGAGCTGCGTGGATTATAGTAAGTAACAAAAACAAATGTTTGCAGAAGACTCCTGGAAATATGCTTTTTCTTCAAAAGTACATGAATATCCTTGCATATACACTTAAATAAATGCAAAGCTTCCTGAAGAACAGCATTTTTCAAATAGTAATGTCATGCAGTAATATATCTTTAAGACTTCCTGGCACTGCAAGGCTTATAGGACACTGCCAGATAAGGGCCAAGAACTCATTACCCCAAGAATGCTGATAATGATGTTATTCAGGTAGGTATCAGCTCCACAGATTGTGTCAGCCACAAAAATAGATATTTTGCTATTTTTCTCCTCACTCTCAAGATCTTTATCACGAATTACTTCAGCAAGATGAAAAAATTTTTTACTGTGTCTAGAAACACAAGCAATGTGAAGCCAGCCAGCCTTCCAGTGGAGATTCTTATTACAGGAATATAATGAAAGACAGACTGAGACCATGAAAGTCAACTGACAACATATTCATGAGTGTCATCAAAACATCATTTTATGTAAATGCCTCCAGGGTCTAAAAAAATTAAAACCCCAGTGCAAGAACATATTGAATTGAGTAGACACAAGAAATAGAGAAAAAGTTTCTCTGCTGGAACAGGTAAATATTATATAATCTACACACAGGTTTATCTTCACCAAGTCTTAATGATTTTATGGATGAAGCTTCCAACCAAGCAGCTATCAAGGAATTCTAAAAATTCTAATATTGTTTAAAGCCTTTCACATCATTCTGTCATGAACAAATGTAAGAAAAATAGTCTTACTCACTCTTCGTGTTCTTTCCACGTCTCCACAAGGCAATCTTTTCACAAAATCAATACCAGTCAGTGGTGTCCCAGTTGGAGGCAACAAGATTGAGGCATCCATCATCAAGTACTCTACATTCATGGGTTTAATCTATAAAAATATTTTAACATTGATTACTATACAAAAGAATAAGCATTTGCATCTTTAGTTTCAAATACGATTCATGGATGCGTATTTCAAGAGGAAGGAATTGTTATAGAGTTCTGAGAATTTTCGATACCATCTCTTATTTTAACCTCCTTACATGCAATCTCTATTTTGCATTTCTCGTCATTCCCTAACACACTGTTGAAGAAAACACAGGAAAAAACTCTGAAAGATTACAGAAGAAATGCCATTTCATGAATTCTAAAAACCAAAGTCTGTCAGGTTTGATTTTAAGTTTTGACTCAAATTTTTAATTACTTCTACCACAATAAAAAGTTTCCCACATCATCTTCCTCTCCAAAAAGAACTCTCTAGTCTCTACTAATGCAGTAACTTTCACACTAAACAATACCCTTCAATCTTGCTACTAACAAGGGAGTCTCTCCCTTACATGGTTGCTTATTTTCATGAATAAATGATGTCTGAAATATCTATTCTTCTGTACCTTTGGGCAATTTCACCCAAGTTCTATTATATACACATGCACTAGAGACATGAGCTTCTTTTTGAAAGCCAGAAAGCCAGCCGGAGCGGCTAAAACATATAAAAGTCCTTCCCACAGCTTGTACAGTATTCTGCAGTCACGTGGGCATTCCAAACTAGCCAACTGTAACTGGAAGCATTCCCGGCCACTTTGCCATGGTCATAAAATAGAGTCATAGAATAGTTTGGGTTAGAAGGGACCTTTAAAGGTCATCTAGTCCAACCGCCCTGCAATGAGCAGTCTCAAACCGCTGCCTTGCACACATACAAATTCAAAAATACTCCTTAGCCAATTTTTCTGATCTCAGAACAAATCATCTTCAGTGGATTAACAAATTCAATTAAAGTGTAGAAAGATACAGAAATCTACATAGACAATGAGGACACAGAACTAAAATTTCTAACAAGTAACTACTTCAGATGCAATTCACTTGAGTGTGAACTGGTTAAAACAGCAAATTATATCCTTAACAGTGACGAATGTTAAAAAAGGCAACTCATTGCTGAAAGCTATGAACTATGCTAAGAACTACAGTGTTCAATTTACTTGCTCCTCTGAACTTGTTCTCATCGATCATCAATCATTAATGTACAACTTTTTCATTTCTTTGCCATTCAGACAGAGCAAGCATACTTTTGCCTTCATAGAAGATCTATACCACGTTATTTACACAACTCATCTGACAAGATAACTTCAGTGTTACTTAGCACTTAAATCAGCCAGCCCAGCAATTCATTTGCTAGCTACGCAAATAAATATGCTTTAAGAAAAACAAAGTTTAAGTTCCAGGGTGTATCTCTATCTTTTATGTTAAATAAATAAACAAAAAAAAGCCACCTCAGAAGTAGAGATAAAACAGAAAAACCTACACATATACTGAACTTGCAACATAAAAATGATGCTAGTATCAGCACCACTTTTCAAACTAAAAGTACAGTAATACTTAACTACTAAAAAATTAAACGTCTCACTAAATATTTTTACTATTTAGGCTGGTAAGATTTGTGCAAGATGTTTCCTATATTAAAAGACTTATTGCAACACACCAACTGTAGACTGTGCTTTATCAAAAAGACAACTAGTGGCTGCTCATTAAATCCCTGTACCACTGTGGAAAAAACCTGTAACTGAATACCCAAAGAATTTTTATCTGAATTCTAATTCTAAAATCTAATTTTAGGAAGAAATGCTTTACTATGAGGGTGGTGAGGCACTGGAATAAGTTGCTCAGAGAAGCTGTGGATGCCCCATCCCTGGAGGTGTTCAAGGCCAGGCTGGATGGAGCTTTGAGTAACCTGGTCTAGTGGGAGGTGTCCCTGCCCATGGCAGGGGAGTTGGAACTCGATGATCTTTAAGGTCTTTTCCAACCCAAACCATTCTATGATTCTATGATCTAAGAACTGAAACAAATAACTAGTTTTAAAACATGTTTACAGGTTAAATATGAACTGTTTGAGATTAAGTTTAGTAATCTGTTACAACTTTCATAGCCAGTACTTCGAGGCAGGCAGTACCTCTCCTGGAGATGAGACAAAAGCCCCAGTATTTGCTTGCTAGAACCCTGTTCTCTACTGGTAAGTGGCACCATTCAAAACTGAAACCTTGCTGGGCTTCGGAAAAACACAGGAAGATTTTCACATTGTTTAGTAACTAGGAAAAAAAATTAATTCAATGTTTCATTTTCCAGGATGAAATAAGTTTTGTAAACTAGCTTTCAGAACATAATGGGCTTTTATTTAACAAGGAGCTGTGAAATTTCACATAATCGATTTATGTAATTGTAGACACAGAGACAAAAAAACCCCACCCACATTCTGTTATTCTACTCCTGGAAATAAAAGACACCAGTAAAGACACGCAGTAGTTATCAGTAAGTAATTGTTTGTGCTCTGTGTTGTATCTGGGTTTGAGGATTTGGCAGGGCAGAAGGGGTGTCACTTACCGTCATACTCCGGTATTCATCTTCAAACATATCCAGAAAAATTTCTTCTCCCTTTCAAAAAAAGGGATATGGACATACCATGAATCCTTATGGCTATGGAGCCATGCTTGTTTTTGTTTAATTATGTACGGAGTGTCTGTGCCCAAGTGCTGGCAGGGACTGTGGGGGCCTCTGTGAGAGAGGCCAGGGCTGCCCCATGCCACACACAGCTGGTTCCAGTGCAGGGCACAGCTGAGCCCCTCAGCAACACTGATGGCACCTCTGGGAAAACACATTTAAGAAAGGAAGAGAGCTTCCTCTGCAGTCTGTGGAGAGGACCATGGTGGAGCAGGTACCCACACTGCAGCATGGGAGCAGGTAGATATGCCCCAAAGGGATTGCAGTCTGTGGAGGACTCGCATAGAAGCAGATTTTTTTTTTCCTGAAGAACTGCAGCCCATAGAGGAAAGGAGCCACATTGAGGCAGGGGAGTATGAGGAAGAAGCAGCAGAGATGAGCTGTTATGGACTGACCCCAAATCCCCATTTCCCATTCCCCCTGCACCAATCCACAAGGGGAGAGGTAGAAGAGTCAGGGATGAAGGAAAAAAGTTCAGCCTGGGAAAAGGGAGGTGTGGCGGGAAGGTGGTGTTTTCATTTGTCTTTGTTTCTCACTATCTAAACTAATGTTAATTGACAATAAATTAATTTTCTCCAAGTTGGGTCTTTTTGCTCTTGATGGTAATTGGTATCAATTCACATCATTTGGTATCAATTGCTACCACAAGATCTATTCATCTTATATTCTCCCTCCACACTGTTGAGGAGGGGAGTGAGAGCATGGCTGGGTGGACATCTGGCAGCCAGCCAAGGTCAACCCACCACAAGTTACTTATTTTTGTAAGCCACATTGAGAAAACAGTCTTCAAGATAATTCTAACAAATATAGGAAGAGATTCTAGACACTTGAAATCTGTCATGGATTTACTGCTCCTTATAAAGAAGTTAATGCCTAGGGCTAAAAATCTTATTTCTCTCATTATTTACAATACAAAAAAAAAAGGGGGGGGAAAAGCTGCAGAAGTCTCCAATAAGAAGAAAAAAAGATTAAGTAAAATCTTTTCATATAAGACACACGAAGTAATGCCAAAAAGAAACAAATTCCATATTAGTGTCAACAATACCCAGAAATGTTCAAATAGTGTGCCTCTGTTCCACGAAATACACAGCAGTTGCAACAAAAGCACATGCCTGCTAACTTGACCTCCAGTACAAACTCTGTGAGGCTTCTAACAGCCTTTTTGTGATGTATGTAAGTGTGGTACGGGAAGGGCAGGAAAGGAAATCCTCTAATGAAACACTTCCTTTTCTATCCCAAATACGGAGTTCCCATCTTAGAAAAAGTGCTACCTTGGGCACTATGTAGAGACTGAGCTGCAGATTTACTTCTAATTCCACATTACGTAAAGGATTTTTTCTTAAAGCATTTTGCACATATACCTTATAGAAACGACGAAGGAGATGAACACTTTCTTCCCTTGCACCCTAGAAAAGATAAAATAACTATGTTTCAGGGAGTAAATACACCATTTACTCAAAAGTCATATTTAAAAAAAACATGCAAAAAATCATAGAGAAGAGACTGTCTATTAATATTCTCATACTCATAGCCTTCAGCCTAGAATTTCATAGAACACAGTTCTTCCACTTACGAAAACACAACTTAGGTGTGCTTGTTAGTTTCAAAAGAATTTTTCTTTACATTTTTGAGATAGATGACATACAAGTTTCAGAGAGAAAATTAAACATAACCCTGCTTGAGAATATAAGAGTTTAAATAGCAAGGTAACAGCAAAGCTGAGAACAGAACACAGAGTTTTGATTCTTTACATTCACTGCACAGAGCTGCCAATGGAAAGATGTTCTAGAAGCTCAAATTTCACATTTATGCTTATCGCAATGAGAAATGAAACGAATTTATTGAACTATACTACAAGACTCAAAGACAAGTAATGCTGTGACTAGTAATTTGAAAGAAAATACCTCAAGGCAAGCAAGGTGAACATCTTTTATGATGCTGCCATTTTTAGAAAACACAAGCTGCTTCAGCAACAGGCAGCCAAGTTCTAAAGTTGCCAAACGGATTTTTCCATCTATGAAAAAAAAATTTCAAGATACAAAATAGTAACAGTTTAAGTGTTGCTTTTCTCATTACCCAATGTTATTACATGTTTCTACTCTTCTTTGCAATTCTCATAAACTTTGCTCCTCTGTCATACACACCTATCTGACAAGGATAAAGGCTAATGCTGGCTTACAATGCCAATAGCTATTAAAAAAAACCAACAAAAACTGGAAGAGTAATTTAAAGCAGAACAGAAATTAAAGCAGAACCATGAAATAAGATGGCAATAAAGATTAACACTACTAGAAAGAAGCTAAAACCAATGCCTTTATCAATCTAAAGCACAGGTTGAATTACACTACAGTTACGTAAGAATCACAGGCATTTGGAATGGATAGTGTTACAAGATGAAAGGAAGTTTTGTATATTGAATACTAATAAGGCATAGCTTTTCCTTAAAAAACAATCCAAAGGCTTCAGATACAGTCTGGATGTGAGGTGAGAATCTAGAGAAGTCAGACTGAAAGAATGCATTGAGATTTTAAGCTTATAGTTTCAGAAGGATTTAAAAACATCACAGCCTGAGCTCAGTGATCCAACACTAAGGCAATATACCCAAGAGACAGAGAGATACCTTAGCTTTTGATCCCAACTCCCCATCCGCTATTTTACAAGTTAGCACTATGTTGCCAGAAACTAAAGATACAAAGATCAGTACCCACAAAAGAAGAGAAAAGGAGATGTTCTACACAGCATTTAGCAAGCGTAATAAAAATCACTATTTCCAACTCTCCCCAGAAGTGCTTTTGTTTAAACAAATGCATTTCCTCATCTTGCGCTCTTCCTTCTGCGGCATGTACAAACTCTTTATATCTAAACGTGCCTTTAATCCGTGACTGGCATATCAGCATAACAAGTTAATACTCTGTAGATCAGTCTCAGGAGTGAAACAAGCATCAGATTTTATTCTACAGACAATCAGGAATTTGATAGTGTGCCAGTTTCAGGGGAAAACCAGTTCTACTCATTTGAAGTTTTAAGAGGGGAAGTGCGGGGAGAAGAGCTGTGGCTTGAACAACAATCATGTTTCCATGGAATAGGTCACTGAGCCTTGGATCCCTCATTTCACAAAAAAGTTGAAGTCAGGAAAAAAACCGCCACATTTTCTGCAAAGCAGTTCAGAGCTGAAAATACAATCTGCGATTAAAAAAACCCTCATAGGAACATTTGCTATCACCTCTGGGGACCAAGGACTGCTCTAAGCAAAGGGTACCATATAGTTTTCAAGACTACTTCTCCACTGGAATTACTTTTACAAGCAAAGGTGCCACAGATCATATTTTCAGGATGAAATCCTACATTAAGCTGAAGTCACTACATATTTCAACATTTTTGTTTATTCAAAAACATAGAAAGTAGGAATTAAGACAAAAGATCCCTGTATAGTTCTGAGTATAAAAATAACTATTCAGTAGAAATCCAGAGTTTCTGTTTCCTCAACAACCAACAAAAACCTGATAGCTGTCTTTCACAGACCACATCTACTTATTGTTCATCAAAGAGCATGCTAAACAGACGCTTTCCCCTCCAAAAGGCAGGTGCCTTTTTTCCCCTCCTCCCCATCTTCAAAAATTTCAGCTTGGCAAGAAAACAAATATTGGAAAAGTGATACCTGGTTGCGCAGCATAATTCATTATCCTGATGAGCCTTTCTGCAAGTACATGATTATATGAATTTCTCTCTTCAGCATGTTGAGCTGGAAGTTGAATTCTCTCCAGCTTGACTGGGTCAATTCCTTTTGTGGGGGATGAAGGAAGATAGGTAAATTAGAAAACATGAATATGCCTTGAGGTAAGTACTAAATAGATCGTAACAGTTTTCTCAGAAGAGTGTAATCAGCAATACAAAACTGGGCAAGTTAGTTTTGAATTTCTATTACAAGGAAAAGGAAGAACAACAGAAAGACTAAACACATTTATATATCACTGAGAAATCTCAGCTTTAAATGGAGCCTACTCAAATCCCAAAGTGGTTGGTGACATCCCAAACCATTTTGCTGCTTCTGAAATTCTGAGACTATTTGTTTGCATCTAAATCACATCAAAATCAAGCCACACATCTGAAGAGCATAAAGGCTGAAGGGGAAAAGATGAAAGTCTGATTTTAAATTCCACTTTGGCAGTAAGTGATCAGTTCATATTTGTTTTTAATAAATAGGAAAT
Organism: Limosa lapponica baueri; assembly: GCA_002844005.1. NCBI lineage: Eukaryota > Metazoa > Chordata > Aves > Charadriiformes > Scolopacidae > Limosa > Limosa lapponica. Next base: position 98,673 of record KZ506367.1, on the reverse strand, counting down.
TTATTTTGTAACTAGTGGCCTCTTATTTAGTACCCTCCCCAAAGAAAATCACAGATTCTCACTGACTTTTTGTATAAGGAAACTAAAGCTACTTTCTCCAACATATTCCTCTAAAATAGCAAAGTTATTTCTCAGAATAGACTGGCTACTGTAAGACCTCTTAGAATAAAACATAGTTATGGGTTGCTAATGATCTCCCTTGTCCTTGTTCTAAAGAATGGTAATAAACAACTCCATAAAACAGATGATGCAGTGTAGAGTTTCTTCCAACCTTAAACTTGTAGTTAACTCTACATAACAATACCATTTGTGATACCTGATTTATTTCTTCACTAAACGTATGTATTTGGAACAATTAATAAAGGTCTGTTTGAAGATTAACAACAGTGATACAAATGTTCTCTGTAATGATGAGACTGGGGAAAGGGGTGAGAGAGAAAGAAGCATTTAAGGAACCAGGGCAATCATAGTATTAAAGTTCACAACAATCTAACAGTTTAGCGAAAAGCTACAGTTTTCCTTCTGGAAAGAAAAGCTGCTTACGAGTAATGTTTCTTAGAAAATATCCCAGAACTGGATGTCATTATCTATCTAGTACCTATGATCTGGGGTCATGGAAGAGAAAATAGCTTCCAAAGAGCAACAGGCTAATGTAAATTGTTGACAAGGAAAGCCAATGAGTATAGCCTAAAGAATTTTTCATTTAGAGAGTGCTGATGTTACCACCAAAGAATGAAGTACAGATTTTGATGCCTTAAACATGTAAAATGTATCTCCAGTTTCAGGGCGTTTTAGTCTCTTAAAAGGTAGATATTTCACTGCCTGTTATATTTCTCTTGGTAACCCTGACTATTGAGTGAAAAATAAACAGCACAGAGATTGCTGAAAGTAAGCAGCAAGAAGCTGCATTTGGTGTATTCCTCACTGTTTACAGCACTACTATAGATGTAAGCAAATCATCCTTGAAACAAGAGACGGTATCAGACTTTTTTCCTGGGAACACGATATTGAAAAGTGACTAATTGGACTGAAAGCAAATACAGCGGGCTGAAGGACTATGGTCTTAAAAGGAAGAATTCCTAAGAAACACAACCCTGGAGTGCAGGCTTACTCCTTTACAATGACCTTGAAAGGCTTCCAGGGACTCTGTGAACCTGCAACAGTTACAACTAATGATTTTGGATATTCACAGCTTCAACTAATGAATTTTAAGAGAAGAGAATTCATCTCTGACACAAGTGTTTTCTAGCACAGGGATGCTCAAGTGTCCCTCAGGGAAAGACATTTTCTGGAAGAAATATACTGGTTGCAAGGGGGGTGTGGGAAATCAGAGCTGCAACTCAGAGAGGGCTAAAGCATGACAAGGCTGTGGTGCTGTCTTTGGTGATATTAGTTACATTATTATCTCTTGTCATAAGAGACTATGAAAGCCCTGAAATTATTGGCAAGTTACAATCTCAGGGAAGCATTCCTTCATTCCTGAAAAAAGATAAAGCCATCAAGAGGATGGAGGAGAACAGGAGTGGCTCAGCTTAGCTAGTTCCCTCAAGACTCTCATTTCCACTCTGCTTGCCCATTAGAGGTACCTTGAAGCTGTAACAGAATCCTTACTTTTAATCCTTACTTTTACATTACACCTGATGCTCTTTTGCTCAGTTTACTGTAGCAGTTCATTTACATTACTAGTATGTTATAGAAACTATCCTCATAAGCAGAAAATACCTTAGATTCAGTGCTCAATTCCTGAAATACATGATTATTTACATGTATGAGATGTTTACATTATTGCTCCACGAGGAACCTATTCAAAATGCACACAAAGATAAACAGCAAAAGAGCTAACCATAATCATCCCTTAGAAAAGGTTACATATTCTCATACTGTCCAAATTATAATGAATTACACATTTAACATAGTTTTGCTCGTTTATAAAATAGTCCAGGCTCCTTGAGAGACTTGTTACATGTATTATGGCATAGAACACTGACAACTTTGCTACATGTAAGCCAAGTATAAATCACAGTACATGTGAAGTGGGAAAGAACTGGATCCCGAATATACATAGATTGAATATAGTGGGCTTCCACTGAAGAGATTAAAAATGAAACACAATAATCCTATTCCAATTCCAAGAAACCTACAGAAGAAAAGCTATCTGATGTTCACAAAGCTTTCTACCAAATTGTTCTTAAAAAGGTGATACTTAGCAACTGTTTTCACTTACAGCATACTTATTTCTGCCTCCCCCACGTAAAGAATTTCTCACCATTTAAGGCATGCATACACGTAAGTTACAAACAGATTGTGCCTGTTTAAAACCACGTGCCTCATTTCGTTTTCTCCGGAAAAAGCAAAAACTGCTTACCTTTATTGTGTGACATTGCATATAGAAGACAGAGCACAAAAAGGGCATAGTAATCATCATCAGCACAGTCCAGTGCATTATAGACCATATCAAGAAAAGGCCTGTGGAAAGGAGTAATTTTAAAAAAGATCACATCTACAGAAAAATGAATAACTATCTTGTTCTACTTCTAGGTAATGGAAGAAGCAAATTTACAGTAATGCACGTTTTCAGGCATTAAACAAAAATTAACCTCTTTAAGAGTACTCAGATTATAGCCATGACT
>KZ506367.1:73051-95158 GCA_002844005.1 Limosa lapponica baueri | reverse complement strand
AAAAAAAAAAAAAAAAGGAAGTGTCAGAGTCACCAGAAGAGTTGAGAATCATAACTGAAAAGAGAATTCCTACCTCTTAAAGTACCTTTTTTTAAGAGTTAAAGGAAAAAAACCCACCACCTTACATTACCTAAATTACATCCAAATAAAATACATTAAAATAACGTCCAAAGTCATAAAAACAAATATCTTTTTCCTCTCTTCAAACCTAGCAGACAAGAAGTACTCATTGTGGTTAGCCATGGGTCAGAATGGCTATCAAAGACCCGAACACAACATACTTCTATACCCATTCCAGACCTGTGGCGCCCTCATGGTGACACTTAATGTATGCCTGTGAGCCACTCAACCGAAGTCATAGCAATGTATTTAACACTTCCCGTCAGCTCCACCCACGTTTCAACAACATGCCCTCTTTTAGTACAACAAGGCTATGACAAGGATAACAGAACACACTGTTCCTCTGCTCAGTTCATGACATCGCAGTCATACGTTTGTGCATTTCTGAAGCTGGATTACAAGCATCCTCTATGAAATACTTAAGTTCCACTGAGTTATGATCCCAATTTGCCTAAGCTCAACACTGCTGTATGTACCTAAGCCAAATTTCCCACATGATGTTCCTATTGTAGATCTCGAAAGAACATAACTATTCAAGCAAAAACAGCCAAAAGAATTAGCAGTGCTGGAAATAAACCAAGTTCTTCCTAAGCATTAAACAAGCCCTACAAGCCTCATGACATCCTGAAACAGGGTGCTCTACACATAGTGAAGAAAGTTCTGCTTCAAGGTCTTCAGAAGAAAGAAGACCAAGATATTCACGTTCAAGATTGTTAAAATACTTAAATGCTAGATAACACTAGGTCTGTTGTCAGACCAACAATAGATCATAGTTACCCTAAAAACTGATCTATGATGTGTAAAAGTAATATTTATTTTAATTTTATTAAAACCAAATGTCTTAGGAGGTCAAAGCTGCAGAAATACTAGTAGCTGTTCCATTAACACCAATACTACATGGTATTAAATGACTCTGGTAACCTTCAGTGCATTTTTCATTGTGTTTCCCCCACATATTACTTATATTTGTGAAATTACATAACTTTAAAAAAATATGATTACAGCAGTGAGAGAAATAATTTTAATTTCAGGTGCTTCTTCACAGCATCTATCTATCTGCATTTTCAAAGTTGCAATCAGAAGCTGAAACAACTTCTAGGAATTCCATTCATCAACAGGTCCTCATACAGACTAAGTATAGGATAGACCCACAAAAACTTCAGCGGTAAGAAAGCAGCAACAGAAGGCACAACATAGCATGAAGATTTCGCATTCTGGAAAAAACTTTGCTGTGCAGCACATCATAAAAGGAAGTTAATTTAAAACAAGACTTAAAGCTTAAACTTTCCAGTAGTGAGACACATCAAAATAAAATTACACCAAAACCACTTAAACTCTATTATGTTCTTCACAGTAGTAAAAGGGGCTAATGGAAATTGAAAACTTGACCTAGTTTTTACAGCTACAGATTTTTAACTGCAAACTGTGCTGGTTTCCATCTATTTTTCAACAACTATTGGACAATTTCTAAAAACCACTTTTAATATTAAAGGCTACATGGCAAATATTTTCAAGTGTATTTCTTAACTCTGTAAGTATTTTCTTCCTTTACTAGCATTTTATTAGTGACTTGATAAAAGAAACAGATCAAATGCCATACAAGTATTCTTCAAATTATTAATTCTTGTGGAGTGTGTCCACAATTGAAGACGGCAAAACATTAGGAATCACTATCAACACAATCATTAATGGTTATTCCAGTTATGAAAGTTTCTCCAACTTCAAGCATGGAATAAAAGATCACTGCAGCTCATCCACATGGCTCACCTTATCCACAAGACTCAAAAATACCAATCAGTGCAGGAAAAGCTATACACACTTGAGCAAATTTCTTGAGACATTTAGCTACTGTTTCAAATACTACATTTGCCATATGGAAAACCACAAAATCTTAAGCTATAGCAGTGTATCCACCTATATTTCCAAAAATTCATGTACAAAACTAAGGCCAAAAATGCCCTACACAACATCTATCCTTATTTTAAAAATATTTTTAGCTCTGCACATTCTTAGGTGCTGTTTATTTTTAGAAAAGACTCAGGATGCTGTCAGATCATATGTGCAGATCAAGAAAGTCCTGAAATACAGACATATGCCAAATGCATTGGTATCTTGCATGTAAGTGTTTTGCGCTTTTCAAGACTGAGTGTCCTGGTTGCTTTAGTATTCAATGCAGTAATTGCCAATTTCTTTCTAGAAGCCATTTGGCACATATTTTAGTCAAAATATCAATAATCTAGAGCTATGTATTTTAAAGCCAGTTCAAGTCAAGGTTCAATATCACTTTTACAATGAAATGAAATGTTATCTTTATTAATGAATGTAATCTAAGCTACATCAAAGCTATAATGGAGACAGAATGAAATTCTGGGAATACCAGGCAGCATTTCCCAAGTTTAAAAATAAATTTGAAATCCTATTAAACATGTGCTTTTCCCCAAGGGACACATTTGCAATTACTTTTGTGTCCGAGATGGCACATTTGGTTTCTTTTCTTTAACATTTTAGTAACAAGAACACAAAATTCTTACTGAGAAAGTATCTTTGGGAATTTAATATATCCAAGTTTAAATTCTGAAGTCAGGGCAATTTCTGCTCCCAGAAGCACTTAAAAACTGCATTTCCAAGAGAAGTTTTCGATAAACCTAAGATATACTAATGGACCTTGGAAATTGTACATAGGTTAGTAGGGTTTATTCATAACTACTGCTACTAAAATTCTGCAAAGATCAGCCCTGAACTGAGGAATTTTCCTTGTTTTTTCCCTATAGGTATATGCAAAATTTACAGATGTGACTACAAATACCATTAAGAAAACTTCTTCTGGCTTAATTTAGAGGTTTAGAAAATTGTGGAATGAAAACATTTATTTTCTGGTTTTATTATGTTAATAGACTGTGATATAACTTTACCAACTTAAGGCATCACAACTGCCATAAAGAAAAACACAAACTTTACAAAGGTACAGGACCATTTCCAAAACCAGTTAGTAGAGATGCCATAGCCCATTTTTCTGTTGACTCGCTTATTTGTGACTCACAAGAACCCCTGTGACTTTAATTGGGGCAGTTTTGAAACATCCCTTAAGAGAAGTGAGAGCGTTACTGGGAGGGCAAGTAAGGAAGCAATCCAGCAAAATATATTACAGTTCCCTTATACCTGTTCCAGTTTGTTATCTCACTCCCAGAGGCAGCTGCACTCTTTTCTTCATCTGTTGTATTCTGTTCTGTCACAGTAGAGATAGACAATTCTGACAGTTTACATCTCTCCATGATTACCATCTCTATTTCTAAAAAAACCAAAAAAAATCCACAACACCGAAATTTTATATTTTTAACAATCAGTTATCGCAAGCTCTTTTGTATTTTCTGTTTTGCATTAAAAGTACCTGATGCAACTATATATAAGAGGTCGAACCATAACTTCAGAAAGGTTAATGAATGAATAGATATAGGCAAATTTTCTTCCAAAAAGAAGTTTGCTTACATTTCTTTAAGGAATTTAACTGCTATAAGAAAATTACACATATACATAATATACATAAAGAAAATATACAGATTATTTTGGCAAATAAACAATCAAAAGTAATCCCTCTCCCCTCCAAACCACAGGAAATAAAAACATAGAACCTCTTTCTGGAAAAAAAAAAATCTTTGTGAAAATGCTGGTGAGACTGGGGGATGGGTGGGCATCAACTTTCATAGAGGGTGTAAATAGGTTTCCACAATTAGAGCAAACAGGATACCTGGTCCCAAGTGGGACCTACTGGCTCTAAGTAGAAGTATTAGGACCAAATCTGGCTTTTGTTTAACAATTTGGACAATGATGACTACTAAATGCACCAGTTTAAACAGTAGGTCATGCAATATTTTCTTCAAATCATGGTAGACAACACAACATCAGTTATTTGACACCATTTATAGAAAGCCTGTTTACCTAAAAATCAGATTGTTTACCTAAATCAAAATGCAACTATGTTTACAGAGGGTTGTCAAAGCATAAAAGTCTTGCTTCCAATTGCTTGCATGCAATTCTGCCACATTTTTCTCAATTTGCCTGAAGTAAAGACTAGTTTCTGATGTACATCCTTCTAATAGTTACTAACTTGTAAAATAAAATTACGATATGCTGCAAGACCACTCATCCTATAAAATCAATTCTTCTTAAGGTTAGCATTATGTCAAAAACCCTGAAAACGCACAACTAAAACATCTGAACATCACAATTAAAGATGTTTTCTTCAGTTTTGAACTATTTAATATCATCTTATACCATGTACTATCACTTTCAACAGACTTGTTGAATTTTATCATTGAAACATGCATAAAATACTCCCAAACATCTTACAAAGGTAACATGGCTACACCATTTGCCCTACCACAGAAGAAAAAGTTACAAAGTTGTGAAGTCTACTTATAAAGTGCCCCATAATCATGTACAGCAAGGTGCAAGGCATGCATTTGTGATAAGGGCCAAAAACTATAGAAAGATATGAAAACACTTTCATAGCTTTTAATCAGATTAGAAGTACGTGTTCTGACAGAATGATTTAACATGAGAAAAAAATACAGCCAAAGACTGAAACAAATTTAACAGTCCCATGTTTACCTAGTGCAACGAGAGAACAAGTCATGTAACAGATCACAACTAGCTCCAGACAGTAGATAAAATTATCCAAACTGTAAGTATAATTTCCATTTGCTGGTACACTCACCTTCATTTTCACTGCTTGTTCTGACACCCTTTGAACTCGCTTCTGTACCTTTAGTTTTATCTAGGTCATCTTGGTTATCTTCAGATCCTCTCTCCTCTTCATCTTCTTCACCAACATTTTTATAGTTGGGTCTTTTCTGCAACCTCTTCTTCCCCTTCTGTTTGTTAATTTCAAGAGATCTCTCAAGTGTTTCTGTTGGTTTTATGAAACATCTGATACTTGACTTTGCCTGTAAATGTGAAGAGTTTACACTGAGTTACAACAAGACATTTTTAACTCCAATTGATAAAGAAATTTCAGTTCACATAAAAGAGGGTTTTTAGAATATAAATTAGTATACCACTTACAAATCACAAATCCATTTTAAAATACAAGAAAGCAGACCTCAAGTTGTATCAAATCATCAATAGAACAATTATTTCCAAAGTAACACATTCTAAAGATCTATCATTTAAAAGTATGACATGGAGACAAAAAGACCTAGAACTACCTATTTCATCAATTATTATTGTTAATTTTTCCCCTTCTTTGAACTTTCTTAACAGGCAAGACAGCTAGTACATACAAAATTAAGATACTTTTTGCAAAAAGGGTAAAAGCAGCAAAATCTGAAAGTATGTGTCAACAGCAATGTATTAATGTGAAATACACTCTTTAAATGTCTTTGGCACTAGCAAGGACAAAAACCAATGCTCTATGCCACAAGTGTTTTTTGACTCTTAAGCTTCCCTCAACAGCCTACTAGGCCTTGTATCAACTAGGAACAAATGGCACTGACATCAACCAACCTTTTTTGGGCTTCCAGACACGGATTTACCAAGACTGGAAAACCAACACCACTTCATTTGTTAGACTTCAATATACTTGTGTTCTACCCAAAGATATCAGAAGTTTATCTTACAAGTCAAAACACTGGTTTTGGACAAGGCGGCAAACAGTATTCAAACAATACCTGATTTTCCTGATTAATAATTTACAGAGAAAGACAATAAATTAAGATGACAAATTTCTCCCAGAGGAAACAAGTATTTCCAAGAGTCTGTGCCATCCTAACAACAGAGACCAATGTATTCTTACGGAAAGACACAAGACACTACAAGAAGTTCTGTGACTAGCAGGGCTAACAAAACTTGATTTCCTACAATTTTGCTGGTTGTTTCTGAGCTGTGATGCTTTGAGCTCCCTTCTCACCTGTTAGGCCTGCTAGCTGGATTACCAGAGTATTTGCTCCCTCTCACCCAGAGCTATAAACGTTGATGAGTCAAACCTCTCCTGTTACTGAGAAGTGAAACATGCGGTGGTCTTCCTGCCAGCACAGGTCTACACGCAACAAGACTGCTACAGAAATTTCCTTACCTTTCAGACCTCAATCACATTTAGTTGATGCTGGCTAAAGGGTTAAAAATTTAAGGGGAAGCAAGAGAAAAGAAGTAAGACCAGAGTAAACACAAAACTGATTCCATTCCTTGCCTTAGGTGACTCAAGTACAATAAGCATTGAAGATGACTGCAAAGAGACATCTGAGAAAACATATGGAAAAATCCCTCCCTTCACTTAATAAGGAATACCTACATATAAAAAAAATTAAGAGATTAGGAAAAGATCTGGGAAGAAACCTTCTACAAGTCAGAAGGCCAAGGTGTTTTTCTGAATCGTCTTTCTAAAAAGGTTTTATAATTTCCTTACACTTGGCACTGAAACAAACCGTAGAGTAGGAGGAATCTTTCACAATACCAAAAAACCCACAACGTGAAATTTACCACACTCATGTCCCCCAGCAACCTCTCTGATACATTTTTAGTCTGATCAAACTGCAACATAGGGAGTTAACCCTATAACCAGAGTTACAACCAGATTACCTTTTATTGATGGCCTCTGGTCAGAAGTCATAAGGAAAGGGAAAAACACATTAAGTCCTATTCTTTAGGAAAAGTAGCATGCAAGTTGCATAACACTTCATCTTCTTCCTGCATTCACTTCTTACAATTGCTTTCTAGAATCCTGTAGCTACTTTCTTTATGAAGAACGCATATACTTTACATCCTTGCATTTCTAATATGCTGTTAGCCATACAATCAAAATAACAGAAGAGCAATGTGCTCATAAGCACTGAACCACAGTCTGGCCCATTTCAAGAAGAATGCTGAGAAAAAGTCAACATATATATTCTGTTCTGCTAAATATAACAAGTCTATATATTTAAAACATTTAAAAATCAGAATTAAAATTAATTTATATCGTATATGGTTTATCTAAGGTGATTATACAGTTTGAGATGTTGCTATTTTATACTTTTAAAATGCCTTTCAATCATATTTTCAATTATGGTTTATCTTGTGCAATATGTGCTGGTAAAATCAGGCAGTACCAGTAACAACTTTTCCAGGAAGGAGAAAGTAGGTTAAACAAGAAACATGAAATAGGTAGAACTGGCCCACATCCGAATTATGCAGGAACGTAGATCTCACAGGAAGTAAGGTAAACCTTAGAGTGATGACTACTAACAGGTTTAAATATATTCTGTCGACTACACATATTCAACTCCCAGCTAGGAGTTAGTATTTCTTCTGATGCCACCTAAAACCAGAAATACAGGGAAAAAATATGAAAAGAAAAGTGTATCTTAATTTGCTACACTTTGAGGTGGAGAATCTGCTCAATGGAGGCTGGGCAATTGTTACTGCCCTATGATGTTCAGCAGATCTCCATGGGCAGGTTATTGTCAATTCATAAGCTATCAGCAGTTAGATCTGCTGGTGATTCTTTCCAGAAACTGATTTCCAGGAAAAAGTAGCATTTGTTTCTGTCCTGACAACTACCATTACTCTTTTGCCCTAAACAACCCTGGATATGTTGCATTTATACACAGCAACTGCAACCCTTCTCAGCTTTTATTTTGTTAAGTATTCTTTACTCATTTAGTCTCCTATCATGTGACACTGCTTTTGGTAATCTCAGTCCGTACTCTCTACACCTCATTCCACTTTAATTCATCTTATTAGGAAGATGAATGTAGACATAAGGTTCTACTTAGTTCGGGTTTTACAAACTAGGTGTTGATTAGAAACTAAGGTACACTTCAATTCAAATATATCAAGATAGCTCTGTTACAAGAGATGAACAGTATTAGGTACAGAGCCCCAGGTATTAACTGAGACTCATCATAACACAAAGAAATATCCCCAAAACAACAAGCTTAAGAGAGTATCAGAATGATTACCATGGGAAACTATAACAGAAAGGAAGTAGTCAAAGATAAGCCTGGGTCTGACTTAAGAACAAACACAATTCCAAACTCAAAGAGTAAATCAAAAAATTCGCCTATCACTTTTCTCTACTAACCCCAGAACAAGCAATTCTAAAGTAGTTTCTGAAATAGCTTCCTTTATTTAATAGAAGTTTGTCATTTCTTTGCAACAGAATACACCACAGTAGTAACTTTGCAATGATCCTGATATACCTTATAGTCCAAAGAATCACGGAATCACAGAATATTCATGGTTGGGAGGGACTTTAAGAACAGCCCCTGAAATGGCTAACAATCCTCAAAAATCAACTTTCTACTCTAAAGAAGTCCTATCACAGAGCAAAAAAACTGCTTCACCTTTACTTAAGTTACCTCAATATCTACACAGCTGACTTCAGCCTGACTGCATTGAGTCGTGTATCAGTAGAAAACACCATGCAATATATGCAGTAGTTTTTCATGCACGCCAACTGAGAGCAGCTCACTTGATAGCTGCCCTCACCAGAAGCAGGGCATTGAGCTTTTCTGCTGAAGATTACTCCCTGCTCTTCTGCAAATAATCAGCCTCCACCAGTAGGCTGATAGTACAGGTTTCCCCCTCCAAAGTTTCATTGAAGAATATGGTTGAATTTACTAAACACTGAAGTTTCCCCCATGGAAGTGCTTTCTTCACCCACCAAAAGTGCCACCACTCTGCTTTCCCTGTAACAAAGCTCCACCTCTAGCAGTTTCACTAAGTGTCTATCCTAGAAAGCCAACACCTCTATTTACTACCTGTTCAGGTATGACAGAACTTCCAGTTTACATGCCATGAGGACACATTTTTAAGACCACTAAGAAGCAGCCTAAACCACGACAGAAACCCTTAATATTCCTAACATAAGTGCAAGCACACAAACATACGCTACAGATATCGTGCAACTCTGTACATTAACTATGACAGGAAAAGAAAATCTCACTTCTGCAACAACTGCTGCCCCACCCTCTCGCCACAAATTTCCTAGTAACAAAGATGCTTCTGCACAAGTAACACACACGACATTCAGTACGCAGCTAGCAGAAGGTCAGACAGTGCTAATGTAAGTAAGAGATTGCTTTATCTTAAAGCATTCAGTCAGCTCTGCCATTCTACTGTTGTTTATTCAAAAAAGATTAGATTCTAAATATCAAAGTTAACAGTACAAAATACCAGAATCCAAAAACTACTGGCTAAGGTCAGCTCACACAGCAGGAAGAAATTTGAAAAAGTTGACTTGTATCATAGAAGAGTTGAAGTCTACCTGCTCCCCGAAACCGCAGGAGCTATAAGCACATTCTTTCCCACCAGTGGCTAAGAACCAATCTACTGCTTGTTATAAATTAACCATTCATTCAGTAACTCTTTGCTGACCAGTCAGGCATTAGGGGACATTCTGTCTCAGGATTGAGATGGAACTACAGTCAGAAGCCTCTAATGCAAAGTAAGGTCATACCCCCTTCTTATTACCATCCCCAAACAGGCCTTTAAAAATTAACAGCCAAGCATTTCACAAACTGTGAAACCCACAGCAAAAGGGGGAAAAAAAACACACGTCACATGAAAAACACTAACAACAGTGTCTAGCAACATCTACACATAGTTAAATCTGAAGGTACAAGGGCAATAACAAAGAGATAGTACTCCCATCTCTTTGCAGCTGGTCTATATGTTCTTACGCACACCGATGTGCGCATTCAGAGATGATCAATTTTACTGCTAAAACATTGGGAATATTCAGACAAAAATCTTTATTTCCTTTTATATTCAAATGATTTACCAGAGGGCCAAGTATTTTTCTGAGTCTCTCATTTCTACTACAAGTTGCATATGGAAATAATTTCACAGGGAAGTTGTGATGACTCATTTTTATTTCTCTACCAAAAAGCTAAGAACAAAAACTGAACTGAGAAGACTGGATTACAGAAGTGTCCCATCAAAACGATGGAAGCCTTTGCAGTGTTTGAACCCCACAGAAGCAACTAAGAATTATAATTTGTGTCCTACACATTCTTATGCCACTACCTGAAATATATGTGCATGCACAAAAATATTGGAACTTTGACAAGAATGTAATGCTGTAAGTTGCACAGAGCATTTTTCTTCTATCATATGCAACAACAAAAGCTGAAATTGCCCACTACCGCTCTTCTCTCCTAAACACAAACACCTTAGCTTACCAGATTCCAGATACCCGATTTTGCTTTTCAAATATTTTCTTTGCTTCTAAAAAAAAAAAACATTAAAGATTAGTTGGCCACTTACTGAGTTTTTCTGTATATCTTGCTCAACTTTAGAAGAAAACACCGAGAGATCACCATTAAGTATAACCTCAGCCAATGAGTTCACCAAAGGGGCATAATGTATAATTAGAAAAACCTATTGAAAGAAGGATAGAAAGAAATATCAGACATATATTACAGAACACATACAGTTTCATAATTTCAGTCAATGAACATACTTCTTTGACCTTGTTAAACTGGTATCTTAAGTTTATATGTACTGTAAAGTACAATTGGTAACACTAATAGTTCATGAAATCTACTTCAAAACACAGGAGACCATAATCCCCTCTACAGGTATGACATTTCTCTACATTTTAAGCTACCTAGTTTTAATAATTCTTCATAGAATTTCCCCCTCAAAAGGGGGAAAGAGTTTCTCCTCATCAGCTTGGAAATGAAAGTTGTCTGATATCCTAGCAAGGAACCATAACTGCTCCAGAAAATTGGGGTTTTTTTGAGAAGCTACACATACTGATTATGGTACACAGCATCCAGCGACCTTGTATGCCAATGACTGGCAGGACTCCGGTGAGTTCTGTGTTGTGCACACAATTACTTTTCAGTGATTCATGAGTAAATATCATGCAATAGGCTGAACTGGATCAAAAGTAGTTTTTCTGGCTATGAACATGCAATGAGAATTATGGTCTAGCTACAAAGCAGCTACGTAACACAGGAATAAGGGGCATACTGCCTATAACATTAAAGCACTTATCCAGAAGTGCTTTGGTGCTTTACCAGGGTTCTCCATTTACACGAACCACTCTGAGGCAAGGCTTACAAGGCTGGGCCAGCAAAAAAACGGCTTCTGGACAGAACCTGCTCATATCCAGCCACAATAGCCTTATGTCAGCTTATATCCACTCTCTTCACAGCAATATCAAAACTGGCAGTAGTTCTAGCTGAAAAATCACCAAATAATTTTTAAATCAGTAAACCTAATCATTGTTTTGACAATATTTAGCTAAACATGATCTTCACAGGTCTTCTGATTAAAGTCAGAACCATTCTAGACCTTCAAAAGTGAAGTGATTATTAGCATGTGGTCGTGACCTATGTAAAACTTCAGAAAGTCACAACATACTTCAAAAATACTTTGAACAACCACACAAATTGCTCAAGCTTCTTCTAATTCAGAAAGCATAGCTTGACTATATACAGGCATGTTTTCACTTAAGTATGTTACATGTTCACTTTGTGAAGAGTGGATGAAAATCCATGATGAAAACCCACAGCAGTGGATTTTCATCTGCTAGCATGAGTCTCTCAAGCACTCATCTCAATTAAATGAGTAATGCCTAAAGCATATGTCTGGTGTCAATAACAGAAATAGTTATGAAGGTTTTTCAGGTACTCAGCGTACACTTTTTCAGGTCCTACTCCACCAAAGACAGACTCTATGTTAAAAAGAGGTGGAAAAAGATGCGTTTCTGCCAGTTACAGAAAAAGTAGTTTGATTTTCTATATCACATCATTCTGATACACAAAATTTGTTCCCAGTTCTTTATGCTTAGGAAAAAAGTTCCATTAATAAAGAACATAGATGCAAATCTTGAAGTGATCCCTAGCCAATAATTCCAACTGAAATCAAAACGGTTAAAAGAGGTCAACATGTACAACCCTACGATGCAAATCCCTTTAGTTACAAGAAGCTGTTGCTCCCAAGGTTTTATCTGTGGTAAATGACTTCCACAACATCACAATTTTTTAGGTTTAAATTAAGCAGGATCAAATTAAAATCATAAGTTCAAAAAAGAAAAAAAAATATAAATTCTATGAATACAAGTAAAAACTATTTTCAGAGAACATAATTTAAGAAAATTTCTCTCATAGCAATGCACCAAGGACCACAGGGAAAAAAAGATTATTTTTCTCTACAACAAAAAAAATTAAAAAATTGTAAAACCCTCTTCATTTGAAAATAAGTTCCAGAAATTAAAAGAAGTGAGACTGATAAGAGTAAGAAATAAGTACTTAATTATAGACTTAAGGTATAGACATAATGAAATTAAAATTGTGAGAAAGTTTGTGTTTTCAGTGGTGATGGTTTTTTTGGGTTTGGTTGGCTGGAGGGTTTTTTGGGTTTTGAGTTGGGGTTTGGGTTGGGGTTTTTTTTTTCCTAACAATCAAAAAAAAACCATGAGATCATTGCTCCCTCTATGTTTCAAAAAGAAAAATTCAACCTGGAATCTTCCATAGCTTAGGCAGATTCAAAGTACAATATAGCATTTATCTAAATTTCAGCTGCAATTTTACTAAATTCTCTCCTAGCAAGTTGCATGGTTCTACTATGCACCACTTTTCAGGTGGTGTACATGAACTATAATCACTGAACGTTCTGAAGGCTACCCTGTGCTATGGGATCCTCAGAAGAATGATATTAACTCAAGTACAGAGCTATTTGGTCTGTTCCTAAAAAGACAAATTATCTTGCTTTTTTTTTTTTAAATGGAAACTGATCAGTTTAAAACTTTTTTTGCCAAACTGTCTTTAATGGCTTTGCTAAAATAGATGAAAATAAAGTATTTCATAAATCATAACACTACTGCAAAATATGTCCTGAAATAGGACAAAATACTTAAAATACTTACTTGAGAAAGAAGATAGAGAGAAACTTGGAAACTTATTTTTGGACGCTCTCCACCCTACAGAAAAAAAAAGTTATGAAAAATGCTGATTAATTTATACAAAGTTAAAGCATTTACACTGTTTAATATCTTATTTAGAGCAAAACTTTTAATATTGTATAGTTCCACATTCTGCTACAAAATATTCAGAAAGTATCATGCTCTTGAACATTCACTTCTTGTAAACTATTTCAAATGAAGACTCTCTGAATAAGCATATCCCTTACTCTACATGCTTAAAAATTGGCTATTGATTACTGTCTTTCAGTCACTTCAGTAACTTGAATTTAACAGATGAGTATCTGAGAAGTATGTTGGTTTTCACTATGCTACTATTACTTCAAAAAGTACTTCTCAGTTAACATTCATTAAAGGCTGATCTAAAAATTAGCTATTCAGAAGCAATGAAATACTACCCACATAATAAAAACACTTCTTGACATACACTTTTCTGCATCAAGTAAATCACATTAGCCAAAAATATTTGAAGTACAACTTGAGCACAACAGTGCTAAATTTCTATACCAGCAGTAATGAAAGTGTTTCTCAAAATAAATCAGTGATACTTTAAAAACTATCACCAAATAAATTCATCAGTTATCTCAAGAAGTAAGAATAGCCCAATTTTATGATCGCAAATATCTGACCTCATGATAATAGACACATATGCCTGAGAACAGGAGGAAAAACAGATTTTTTTGTACATGCATGAGTAGAAAGAGTTAGAGTAGCTGAAATGAAAGTAGAAGTCAGCAAGTCTGCTTCACCCTATTTCAATGGTAAGACAAGCAGCTGATTGTTATTCAACCTTCAGCGCACATACAATATAATGAATTCATTAACTTGCGGTAAACCTGACCTCTAAGTTAATGAAAGTATGCTTAAGTTCACAAAGCATTGTGTATCTTAAGAACAAACACCACTACAGATAATTAAGAAGGGAGAAGGGAGTGGGGGAAAAAAACCACAAACACCTAAATAAAAACTCAGGAATAAACAGGACAATGAATTTTTTTATTTTTTTTTTAAAGACAAGTGACTAGAGGAACCTGTACAGGCTTTAAAAGAACAGTTTCTATTTCATTAAAAGTTAGCGTTCCACTAAATTTAAAGGCTATGCTTTAAAAATAAATTCACCTATATCACATTCAAACATAGCTTACCTGCAAATAGAAGAACCAAGCATCAAAACCAAAAGTTTGTATTTTCTACCTGGAGTGGATTTTTACACCATGGAAAATTTGCATGTATACTGTGAAAAGGTACTATAATCTGCTTTTGCCAGGAGCCAAGTTACCATACCAGAAAAGGAAATCATACTGCTCCCAGCATCAGAGAATTGTAAATCCCTTTTCCAAATGTGTAGCTCTTCTCATCTCCACTATTGCTACCATTTAACAACCACATAGTCCAAAACAGTATTTGTTTGGTGACTAAAGTTTCATCTCTTTGATGTCGGCTCTTGAATTCAGTCTCAGAGTACTTCGCCTACAGTTAACTTATTTAAACCACTTAACGTAAAACATACAAACATAGATATTAACACTATTAACCCTATAACATCTGCTGAACAAATCATTACGACTACTTAAAGCAAACTGTTTGCAGGTATTAGCTTACCTTATCTTGATTTACTAATGAATACACATAGAGGGGAAGAAAGAGCCTATTCAGTAGGTGGTCTGTCAACACATCATTTAAAAATTCACAATTAATTATAAGGATATCATTAAGGTAATGTAAATGATCAAGATGTTCTGCCACCAGGTCACTCAGTTTGCCTCTATTTCTGTGCCTGAAAAAGAGCAGAAAGAAAGTCTCAGATATAATCAATTGCCAAAGTCTTAAAAACTTAAGGAAAGAATTACTGTGCATCCCCTTCCACAAATCACCTTGTGCAGATCAACTGACTGAAGATGATGTTCTCAGTAAAGTCAACTAACGCAGCCTGCAAAAGTATTCAGGCTTGTATGTGCTTTAGGATGCACATATCAAGTTTTTCCCCAAGTCTTCAGAAGCAATGTTTTTACAAAACATCTTTCCACTGCCAGAGTCTTTTTACAAGCCATCCATAAAAAATACTATGATTTGTTTCCAAAAATAAAAGAAGAAATCTACGTTGTATCTAACATCTTCACTTTAAGAAGCCAAGAAACAGCTGCCCATTCTAAGGTGGGAATGGGAAGATAAACCAAGAATATCCTGAATCGACAAAATATTTATGTAATTGATAGTGGAATAATACACAGGAATTTCAGGTCTGACAGTTCTCATATTAAATGAAGTTCACCTTTCCAGTTTAAATTTTTGTTCCTAGAATCTTTTAAAAAAAAAATCTGTTCTACTGAGATGACACACAGGATATAGGAAAAGGAACATTAAAAAGACAAAGTTAATAAGATTGAGAAGCACAAAATCCCTTTTGTGTCTTCTGTACAGCTACCAAATTTAGCAGAATTAAAACAAAGATGAGAAAAAAGCATATTGCCAAAGACTAATTTACTGGTATGGGTATTAGCACAGATAGCGCACACAGCACCAACCACTATTAATTCAAAGAATCACTAAAAACCTTTGCAATAATGAAACACTCGAACAGACTACAAGGGAACATATTCAGAAACTAACTTAACTGGACTACTACAGACAAAATAAGGAGAGTATCAATATCTGGGAAAAGCATGTCCATTCAACACCCAGCACTTATAAAAGCTTACTCTTCATCAGTCTGCACACAGTTATCCAGTTCTATCACGTGGCTTCCAATAAACCAAACGAGGTTGGAGAAATAAGGGACAGCAGTTTTATCTCTAATGTAATGCAGCATAGGTTGGTTGTCCACTGAAGAGAAATTGTTAAAAAGAAAAAAATCAGTTGCCAATTAGTTTTTTTTTATTAATTTTTAAGAAATACAGCAAGGTATCTTCTGAATTTTGATTACATGCTAACTTTTCACATGAGTATATACCTAACATGATCTTATGCATGAAATGGATATCTACAAAAGTGTCATATCAATTCTTAACTGGCTTGAATGAGCCTAATATTGATATATTTACATAGGTCTGAAGATAAACAAACTTAGTGGAATTCAGAAAGGTTTTTTTTAGCACATTCTTTATTAAGAAGAGAAAAAAAGCGTAAGAACAAAGCAGTAATACTGAAAGTCAAGCTAGTTAGACTTACATGACACTGCATTAAGGAACACAGGAATCATCAGTGAAGGAAGGGCAAAAGAAACAGACAACAGTTAACAGGATTAGGAACTGGGATAGTGACATCCTCCAAAAGGGTTTAAAAAGCTAAAGCACAAAGCATCTAAACTAGAAGATACAGGGTAGCTATTAGATCAGAATATATGCAAACGGATAGCAAAAAAATTATGAAACCTGAACATCTAAGCTGTGTTTTTTCAACTCTAACCATTATATCACTACAACATTCAATGAAAATTCTAGACAAGTACACGCCCTGTATGAACATATTCCACAATACATACTACCTTACAGCATGCTGATTGCAGAGGTAGAAGTTCTGAACACACACCGATTTTTTGACAGAGATCACTGATATTTTCAGTTTATTACAGATCTTATAGACCCCAAGAAAAATTTAGGGGGAAGTGACTTTTGCACATTGCCTAGTCCAAACCCATTCTCAAAGTAGCACTAACTTCAAAGTTCAACTAGGTTGCTAAGGGCCTCATTGAGTTTTGAAGATCTCAAACAACACAGATTCCTCAGTTTCTCTGGAAAACCTGTTGCAGTGATTAAATATTCTCACAGTGAAGTTTGGGATTTTTTTCCTTATGTCCTACTGGAACATCCAGTACAGGAATTTGCAGCTGCAGTCTCCTGGCCTTCACTGGACATCTCTGAGAATGGTGTAGCTCTTCTATAGATTAGAGTGGCCTAGGAGTTCTACAATCATATTCTAACACACTTCAAATCCAAAATGAAGTGATGTAGCCACCAAGGTTACTGCTTCATATATTATAAAACTTAAGTTAATCAAAAAATACTCGATATTCTTAAATAACTTTTTTTTGGGGGGTGGGGGGTGGGTGTGTGGTGTTTGTTTTTTAACTAGTCACATTCTGATCTCTATTGGAAGGGATGCTAAAAGTTCCTCATGTATGCTTGATACTCTTTTGGTTTTTTAAAACCAGTTTCATCTATGAGGAAACAGTACTATTTACAAGTACATACTGTAGGTTTGGGGTTCTGTTTCATAAAAAACAAAATGTGTATCTGAAAAGTTTAGCATGTTGACATGCTTCAATCTCATAAAATAGACAGAAAACCCTTAAATGTAAATAACTGAAAATTAAAGTACAACAAAACAAGCATTTTGTACACATGCCTTTTTTAATATATAAAAAGCATACCTTTGTAGACATTTAAAGTTATAGTCCTAACAGCAATCCTCACCATGCTTTCTGGGTGGTTAAAAAATTTAATAGCTTCAGTGTACAAAGCAAAGTCATTAGTGTGCTGTAACAAGAGGAAAGAAAGTATTTACGAATTAACCAAAACACACAGAGAGTATTTGTTGATATTCTGTATGAAAAATGTTTCCCGTGAATTACTCTGATATTTTTACCTTCTACTTAAGTACTCGAAATTATTTTACAATGCACAGTCAGCTGATTTGTAGCTCTGCATCAAAATAAACTGCTTTAAGCATCAGAACTTTCCATGTTAAAGCCGCACATATTCAGTGCTTTAACGCCCTCTTCTGGAAAAAAGTGGAATGGAGCGAAGAAAAGCCCATTTCAACTTTGGCCTGTGATTACTCGGGCTTTTCAGACTTTGACTAAGCCTCTTAGAACCAAGTGGTGCAACAGAAAAGATCCTGTTTATAAAAGCACACGATAACAAGGCATAAACAAGTTGAATTCTCAGGGAAGTAGACTTCAGAACTATTGAAACAGTCCAATACAACACTAACTCCCAGAGTTTGATTTTATTATAGTTGTATGAGGACAAAGAATTTCTTTATCATGCTTTTCTAGAGATTTCCACAAATGAGTTCTCTATCACTGATATTACTACTATAAAAATAAATGTAGGACAAGCTGAGACAAGAGACTAAATAGAATATGTGCCAAATTGCTATCAATTTCTAATTAAAGTCCTCTTAATGTTATACTGCCACTCTTTCTTCACTTACCTCATTATAAAAGAAATGTACAGTATGATTGTTGAGTTTCAGAGAAAGAGTTTTCAAAAATGATATGTAATATGCCATGATCTCCTCATCAGAAAAGTCAAATTTGTGGACAATTATAGAATTTACATAGTTATTAGACAGCAGGTAGTCTGAAAAATAAAAGACATTACACAGGTTAACAGAAAGAAAAAAAACACATTATGGTAATTATCTGTATTTAAAGTACCAGCTAGCAAACTACCTGATGCTTAAAGATCCCAATTTTTAGCCAAACAACTTAAGTGATGGCTTCAAGTGGTAATATAAGAAAACTGTTCCCTACAAAGTTCTTTGCTCCCAAGAACAAGACACCTGAGAATACACTTCACCTTCCTCAATTTATATAGACATTGCAGCTAATAAATAACACTTAAAAACCCCTCTCTTTTCCTCCCAAATATGTATGTTTGTATAGGACTTTCTCTTCACAGAGAAAGTGGAGTTGTGGAATACTTGAAAGTAAGTATTTATTCTCTGTCCCCTTTACATGTTCCAAAAAACCTTGAAGTAAATGTAAATGGCTGAATGCCAGCCCAGTGATGTCAGAACACTTCTAGTACAAATGAGACAAGTTCCACCGCGCAATCTGTGGCAGCAAGGCAAACATTTCAGACCACAACTAATCTGCTGACTTAAGGAATCCCTTGAAATATGCAAAATAAGTGTTTCAGTATTACCAGACAACTACAAACTACTTTGGTACTACTGAAAATTTACATTAAAAGGTATTTCAGAGTCAAATTACACCATATTTTCAGCAGTGTTCAATTTAAAAGATTGTTAAGAATTCACATAGTTCTTCTGTGAAGGGCCTCTAGGACTAAATTTCATTAAATGAAAGGGAATTCAATCAAATCTTGACCACTTAAACTGTTTAGGATTAAAAGTGTGGTCTTACACAGCGATGTTTCATGACTGATGTTCTCAAAAAGGATGTTCAGAGTCTGCAGAAGCTGTACACACACATAACGACCGGACTTCTGACGCAAGATGTTCAGGAAAAAAACAAACATATTCTTCTCCAAGAAAAAGCTGAAATGAAATAGAGGTGTCATTAAGTCAGGACATAATTTTACTAGGCTTGTGGACAATTCTAGGCAAGTTCGACAAACAGCATGCTTTACATTTATGAAGAATTATTTTGCAAAGTTTTATCTGTATAACAGAACAGTATCTTCTGAAGACCTGAAATATTAACAATAGCACTTAAACATTCAAATTACGCAGAAAAGGGATGCCTTTTTTTATCTTATTTTTAGTGTATTCAATTTATCAGGCAGCTTACCTACCTTGCAACGATAATTTTGAAGGGGAGAGCCTCTAAAAGGTTACGTTTTGTTAACTTGCCCCTTTTACGCTAATATGCTTTTTGTGTTCAACATTGTAGACCTTAATTTTGATCGACTCTTTTTTTTTTTTTCCCCACATCAGAAGCATGCATTTCATGGCTAATTCAAACAGATTCAATTCAAACAGAATTGAACGCTTGCAGTATTTTTAAGCCAGAAATGCATGCAATTTAAACAGTGCGGACTCTTTTCTACCAGGACATCATGAATACATATCTATGAAAATTTCTTTGACATTAACTACAGAAAAAACTCATTCCTAAAATTCTCCCAAGCAGAGAAGACAGTGAGGAATGAATGCGATGGAGTTACAGTATAGATATGAATAATCAGAATAAGTTGATTTTCTTAGTCCACATCATAACCCAACCATATTTAAATCATGTTGTAAAAATAAACCCAAATAATCCCTAAATAAGTAATTAAAATTACCAAACACCTTAAGCTTTACTTAGCTCAATCACAAATTGCCTTTGCAGATCTAGCACCTTGAAGCAAACTTAACACAGCTAGATTTGAACATGTGGATATTTGTTTTCAAGTTTATTTTTCTATCATGTTATTTTATGAGGATTAAAATAACATCTGAACAAAAACTCTAAAAATCATAGCTAGAATAAGATATGTATTTGTAGCATTTTATATAAATTGAAGTGAACAAATTGAAGTCCTATGATACTAATAGATGTACTGAGTAAACCTGGGCCCTAAAATGGGTTAGATTTTGTATTTGTATCAAAGATTTGAGAGTCAAACAAAAGCAGTACATGAAAGGGGCTCTGAACTTGGAACACTTTTTTTGTTAACAGAAGCAAATTCTGTTTCTTTGCATGACAAGAATATGATCCCGCTTACCGTCTGCTACAGGACATAGCTTTCTATATACCATCCATGAAATACAGTCTAGGAAGAGTTAACCTTTTGAAATAGATCTCTGTGCAACTCCAATCATTCTTCAAAAACAAAACCAGAGTCAAAATTGCTTCTATGTACTTACTCAAATACCGAGCTGTCGTTCTGATCCCCCCATATAAGGATCTCTGTTATAGAACGAATAGTCTCTACCAGCAGGTTGCGGTTGTGATCCGTTACTGTTGTATTTTTAGTCAAAACATGATACATATACCTAAAAGAAAAAATAATGACAAGTAATATGCTATCCTGCCACTTTCATATGCACCATGTTTGTCTTTAGTCACTGTAACTTAAGACAGACACACACACTATGTTTAATCATTGTACAATTTTAAAATCCTAAAATTTCCTTTTAATACTGATCAGAGAGAAGAGTAATTGCTGAACAGAATATGTAACAAACAAAACAAATGCATGGCTAGCCAGGTGATTTATGAATGCTTACATGTATGTTAACATAGGACTAGAAATTACGCAACAGTTGTCCCATGGTGCTTCTTATGACAATGAAGTGTATTTCTTTGGAAGTATGTTAAAAGTCAAAGAAGTGATGAGCAAGAAGAAACAGAAGCAGCAGGTAAGCATACAGTAGTTGATATGGAAAAGTGTAATTCTGGCAAGAGACACATGCAGATCTAAGCAGAAAAGTTAGATCTCTTCTCCTGTCTGCAGAAACACTGCACAGACTCACATCAATTTGATGGCTAATTATCAGGACTGTCAAAGACTATTCATTCATCTTGGCAA
This sequence comes from Limosa lapponica baueri, assembly GCA_002844005.1. NCBI lineage: Eukaryota > Metazoa > Chordata > Aves > Charadriiformes > Scolopacidae > Limosa > Limosa lapponica. The sequence goes on along the minus strand of KZ506367.1, from coordinate 73,927 downwards.
AGCTTAATCATCAGGTCTCTGGCCCTTCAAGCACAGAAGCACTGATTGGAAAGGTGGCAAATTCCAGCTTTACCATCTCAGAGGACAAGATTTTAAGGCTGTCTAGTAAAGTTTAAAGAAAACCTCTCTCTATATTATGACAGGTAACCAGAAGCTAAATAAAACTTGAAAGGCTTGTATTTTAAGTCTCAGACCTTAGTCAAGGAAAGACATTTCTTCCTTTTTTTACTCCCAAAATAAAATGTTACATCAACGATTACTTCCCTTTGTCCTTAAAAAAAAAAAAAAAAAAAGAAAAAAGGGAGAGAGGGGGGAATAGGAGGCATGAATTCTAATTAAAGCACAAGAATTACCACTGCTTTTCTCCCTAGTTTGGCTGTTTGTGGGGTTTTTTTTTGCTTTTATATAGTAATAAAGAAAAAGGATGGATGCAAGAAACTAATTACATAAATTATGAAAGTAATTAAATAAAAAATATAATCAGAGAAATTTCATGTCATTTTAAAACTGCGGGAGCTTAGATTACTAAACACAGATCTTATATTGATATACTCCAATCTATTTAAAAACAGGAGTAATAGCTGAGCGTTCAGGATTACCTAAGCAGTATACTCGTAAGTGTTTGGAAAGGAAGACAGATTTTCCATACTATCAACCTTCCCGTGAAAAGTGGAGTTAATCAAAACTCCCAGGATCCATTTTCAGGAAACCAGCCAGTGTGTCCTGACTCTGGGGCAGCCCATCATTATTATTTTGGATTCCATGAAAGTTTGTTCAGTGGTCCAGGTTGAAATTTTAGGAATCTTATTACTGTGATGTAGGTGTTTAGAATTCCAAGAAGACAGTTTTTAAGCAACAGATCCAAAGATCTAAAGC
>KZ506367.1:53671-64318 GCA_002844005.1 Limosa lapponica baueri | reverse complement strand
GCAGGCAGAGGGCCGGAACCGGGGCCGGGCAGCCCGCGGGGCGCTGAGCCCTGCCCGGCCCCCCCCGGCGCTTCCTCCCGCCCGGCAGAGCCCAGGGCCGGGGGGGGACCCGCTCCGCCTCCGCTGCTGCGCGGCGCGGAGAATGGCTTTCCCTCAGGACGAGGTGTCACAGCTGTGAGGCACTGCGGCTGGTGCGCTCCGTGTTACGTTTACAGCTGGCCAACAACTTTGCTAACCCGGTCTTGAAAGCAGCTCTGACTCTAGATGAACATCCAGGGTAATATTTGTTAAAATTCAGAGATCATACTCGAGCCAGAAATACATCTTAATCAGATGCCCTTTAAAACATCTATCTTGGTTAATTAGAAACTTACTCAGCTCACCGTTCTTCTCATGTTAATCGTAGCACGAGGGTTTGCTTGATCAATTTATTGTTGTCGTTTTGAGTGATACTAAAACTCTGAAATGTAAGGATATAGCATTTTAAAACATTGAAATGCAATGGGGAAGAAAATAACTATTTCTAGCTAGGACTTTCTGTGCCAAGTCTATGTTAATGAAAACATTCACAGTTTAAATTAAAATGTGTTAGCAAATCTGCCAGTAGAACTTTTTAGCAAAATATTGTCTGTAAATTTGAAAACCAGTTCAGGATACCTTTCTATTTTCTATTTGAAATTATGGAAATAGGAAATTCTGTTGTAAGGGTACAAACATAACCTTGGCGAGCATACTACACAATTGCCATTTAACATGAACCTATTTTAATCAGTCTTCTAATTTAAAAACAAACAAGCCAACCTTTCCTGTGGTGCTGTCCTTCGTACAGGTTAAAACTATCTCCTAAATATTTCTATTAATATTCCATATAAAGCAATAGTAGCTGATTTTGGTCAATAATTTAGAAGGAAAACACGGGAATTTTTTGTGTTGGAGTAACATGGATTGCATAAACAATTCTGAACAGAGCTTGGTCAAAGGCACATAGGAGCATGAGAAGTGTGTGTAGGGGGAACTGATCTTTGCTGCTACTGAAGAGATTCCACTGCATATAGTTACTGCAAAAAAAAAAAGTGTCCATGCCAACATTTGGTGGTTCATCCCAAGCAGCTGGACTAGAACCACTTCTGCTAGAACAGAAGGTCTGGACAGAACTAAACTCTGCACAAAACGCTGTTGGGTACTTTTGTGGCTGTCTCCTCCTCTCCCTTTTCAGCTGGGTGAGTAACACCCATGCTCTGTATTCCAGGAGAAAAATTCATAAAAACTAATGGAAATTTTAGCAAAATCATTGGTGCAAAAAGCCCTAGCCATTTTCTTTCCCAAAATACCTTTCCTCAAACCCCAAATCTTATTAGTCTGCTTTTTTGCTGACTGGGATTTGTCATGATGAGTTGCATCTAGCTTTCAGGAAGATTTAAGAAGAACAACAGCAATATTTTTCCTCAGTGGATTTTTCCTACTATATGAACACATAGTTTGATAGAGCATAAAGTCTGAGCACAATTCTGTTCAGTGTAGACAAATGGTCTTCTTAAAATTTTCCTTCATGTTAATAGAACAAGCAGCTTTGCAAACTTCTTGATATTCTAACTAGAAAACCATGTCACCTCCATATGTAGAAATGCAGAGGTCTTCACAAGGCTCAGAAGTCTCAGTCTCTGCCCACTTTGAGCTAATGGAGCTTTGCACAAGTATGAGCTCCAGCCTTGATCCTTTAATTTGGAAGTTGTCATGTTAGATGGTGGTTTCACTGAGAATCAAATCACAAATCCCTAAAGTTAGATCAATTATAAAATATATACTATTACTGTGCTTCATCTATTTATATATTTAATTATAGATGCAGCAACCAGGCCACAAGTTGCATAATTATTTAGCTACCAGGCAGAGACTCGGCGTGTCACCATGAAAAGGACTTTGTCTTAATATCCTGGTTACAGGTTTCTTCACTGTTCTGTGCTATTCCTCCTCACCAGTTCCCTAGGAAGGCAGGCAGAAGAGGGCCCTAATGTGGAGCTGTGGTTTCAACTCTGGGAGCAGAAGGCAGGCACTGGAAGGGAAGGTGTGCATCCCCTTGGTGCCCAGCCCGCAGTGAGCCGGGTTCTGTAGGAGTGTTAACCTGTGTTCTCCATAGGCCTAGGAAAACTGCCCACCTGCCCCGTTTGCTTAGACCCAGAGGTGCTGAGGATTCACAGGACACTGCAGGAAGAATGGTTCTCAGTTTTACCAGCAGAGATCAAAACCACATTTAATGCAAAGAGTATGCCTATGTAAGAGGAGCGTTCTTTATGTGACTCACCAGTGATTACTGAGAACAACTAAAAAGCTATGATTAGCCTTAGCTGAAACCTTGCAGGCGCTCCTTCCATTTAAAAAGTGATGCCTTGCACCCAAGAGGTGAGTGGCATGCATGACAGGGAAACAAAGGGGGGAAATCCCAAGAGGCGATTCTGCAAAATGTGGAAAGGCTAATTTAGATGTAAAAATAAAAGTGTGTGGATCAGAAAAGTTCTTTTCTCTCTTGCAGCAAACCCCTCACTTGAATAAACTCAATTATGTCCAGGTTTCTCAGCATAATTGGTGGCAGAGATTGAAGGTAGACAACTAAGCAGTTCAGAGAAGCTTCCTATCCTATTCAAATGCAGAAATCCATCTCTGTAAACTGAGCAGAACTGAGCTTGCTCATGTCATCTACTGTTTTAGTGTGAGTGTGCCAGATTCTTTATTATATTTGAAGTGACCTGAAATAAGGTGATATGACTGTTCTCCCTGTACTTTCTTAAAATCAGATGTGACTCATCATGAAGTACTCTAATCAGAAAGAAAATGAGCAAAAGTAATCAATAATGAAAACTAGTTAGGAATTACTGGATTTATTTAATCTTACAGTACAAACATTACCTATATTTTTTCATCAAGGTGAATTATGATGAATATCTTCACTGGGCAGAATCTAGCACTCGGAAACCTGTGACTCAGCACTTCTGCTGTATGCCAGCATTTAGATAATCAAAGAAATAGCTTTACTCACTAGCTCATCAATATACTGCCAATTAGAGATGCAGGCTCAGTGTCTATGAGAGACAGCATTGCCCAGAGGAGAGGGAAATAAGCATGCTGGACTCCTTCCTGTGTCTGCCACTGATGTTTTCTGTGACCTTAACTCACTTGTGCCTCTGTCCCAGCTCTCTAAAACAGAAATGTCACGTAAAGGAACAGATCAGAAGAATGTTATCACTAACAGTGCTAAGATGCATGTAAACGCGCCAGGATTCACATCCCGACTTTCTTCTTTTCAGACTTTGAATCTTAAAAATAACGAGTGCAGTGATCTGTTACTTACTTTACCTTGCCTTTTTGCACTATGCTCTTCCCTTATTTGTAGAAGTCTCCATGTAAAGAAAAAAGAGAGGTGGCTTGTTGACTCCATGATACAAATCAGTTGGCTATTTTATATGAGTTACAGTAACAACAGAATTAAGAGCAATAGCTGTGATTTTCAGACCTGTGTTTTGAATTTTTAGATGTTATTAAAATTAATAGAAGTTGAATGCTCAAACTCACCTGATAGCTCTGCTTTAAAGAGACTTCTGCACTCTGACTCTTCTTAACAGGAATTCCATCCTAGATGGAAGGAAGACAAAATTGTGGTTAACTGATGAACTGTCCATTCAGATGCATTAACCACAGCCATGGACAGTCCTAAGTGATTTTCTACCAAGTGCATTCGTTTATATAATGCAAAGAGAGGAGACAGATTTTTAAAAGAAGTTTTCCAAAAGCTGCTGTTAATAACATGAATTAAAATGAGGCATAGAAAATTAAGAGACATTCAATTTAGGATAGAAATAGTTCAGGCCTGAGTATTTCATGTGTTAAAAGCCCTAGCCACAAGTGATTTTAAAGAATAATTAAAAAAATATATTCTATGGTTCTTCCTTACAAAAATGAAGCTTACTGTAATCAACTTGCTTCAATAGGTGGCAATAGCCAATTATCAGTTTTAAGCTGTCAAAGGAATTAAGAAATGAATCCCATTCAATTCTTCATGTTTGTTTTCTCTGGAGGAGGGGCAGAGTGACACTATATTTCAGCTAGCGACTAGCAATCCTAAAATAGAACAAAAGAATAATTTGTTTAGAGACATTTAGTTTGTATATTTGGCCAGTCTAACTCTTTGCATTTGTCCCCTCATAATGATTCCAATTTGTATGGAGTACAACTGTCCAAAAAAAATAAATAGTATACAGAAGTGGCTAAATCTTTCCATTTCTTTGGGGAAACTTTCAAACTTACTTTCTTTTCCCAGTTGAGTTTCAGTAGTTTGGCCACAAACTTGGGAAAAAAATAACTGAATAGTTTGAATGATGCTCTCTGAGGACACATGTTTCTAATATACGTGATAAAAAGAGTAAAGACTAATAGCAGCCATATATGGAAAGTAATGGTATAATGGAAAGTGATGACGTGCACTGAATGATCTATTGCTGGGTAAAGCTCTAGTTCAGTTAATAGACTTAAGGCTATACACTCTTTGAAGGGCCAGAACAAAAGAGCCGAGACTTCCTTAGACAGCGGAGCCCAAATAGGCCATGAGATCTCAAACACACCCGCAGAAAGTCAGGAAACAGAATGCAGTCAATGTCAGGATGCAAAACAGTTGCCATGTTTCCTTTGGTTCAGCCTGGATTGTGAAGAACAACAACTTCACAGACAGAACTAACATAAATATCATGGCTGAATTTCTCCTTCTAGGGCTAGAGTTACGCTATAATAGCCATACTGTTAAATTCTTACGGGTATCTTTTAGCCTATTGGAAGACTACAGTTCTGAGATTTTAAAAATATTTGCTCCCTTTTCATTTTCCATTTTTTTTTGAAGTTTTTGAAATTTTCTGTTAAAAATTGGGTTCATGTGAATTTTGAAGGACAGACTTTTAATCAGCTGAATGGAAAGGCAAGATTGAATACCCTGGTCAATTGTATCATTCACACCCCATTTAATATCTGCCACTACAAATTACAATCTCGGCCTAGTGGCCCTACAGCAGTATTTGAAACTTCCATTAGACAGCTTTACACTTTGCTTTGGAGGCCCAATATATTTTGCTGTGCTATTTTTAAGTCAGCCTAGAATTTGATCTACAACGCCGAATACTAACCATCTCCCTGAACTGCCTGCTGCAGATCAGAGTTTTTAGGTCAACTTGGAAAGCGATCAGATAAACATCAAATGAGTAACTTGTTAGAGCTGCTGTTTCACCTTTTCTTGTTCTTAGTTTAAGGAGGATTTTGAGCATGTGATTCCCGTCACCAGGGTACTGGAGCTGATAGACATTTCACAGAAATACCTCACTGGACACACAAGTGCTTCTTGTTTCAGCCCTAGCATCTAGAGTACATGGCCCACAAGGACATACAGAATGTCATGATGAGTCAGCCCACACTCACCCAGGCCTGTGTCCTGCCTCTGACAGGGGCAGGGGACACCCTCTGGGAGAGCAGATGACCCTGACCAAAATCTGCAGTATGTTCTCTTCAGACTTTTCAGAATCCGCAACGGCAGAACGAGGGACGTTAGAGGGCACATTGCTACCCAGCCTTCTAGCAAATGTTTTCCAAACCCGCCACCTTTTGCCCAGCCAATGTTATGAAATCCTCCTGGAGTTCCTTGCTATCAGTACAGCATCTGAATACCTGACAGAGCTTAGTTTCTGAAGTCTTGAAGATTTCTCTGTCCACTCTCTGCTGGGTCACTAATGGTGATGTTGAGTCAAAACTGGTCCCTGGTATACCCTGATACTGGCTTCTTTCCTACCAAGCCTTATTCTTTGCTTCCAAGCTTTTAATCTGTTTTCAGTCCATAGAAGAACCTTTCTTCCAGAACTGTGTCAACCTCTTTGCCTTACAGCTTCCTGTAATGCCTTCGTTAATGATACCGTATTCCTCAGTCAGTCCATGCTCATGCAGACGTGATATCACGTTTCATTTTTCAGACTCCTTGCAGATTCTGTTACATCTTCTGCACCTGAAATGGTGGCAGCTCTCCTGCCTCAGACCCCTTGTGCCAGACAACCTGACACATGACCTGCTGCACCTCCGCTCCCAGCACAGACCAGTAAGAACAGGGGAGAGGCTGTGTTTTGCCCCACAGCCTAGTGAGAGTCTTTACATAGAGCTCCACGCTTAAAGCAGATCTGTTACTCCCCATTTTACAGTTGGATTAGCACCTTTACTGTATAGGGTCCCCCACCTTTCCATGCTGCACAGAAGACCTCCAATAGATATAAAAGGGGAAGGAGGAAGAGCTGTCCTTCCAGAGACTCTGATGTTACTCCTCTACTCAGCGCAAATGATCTGAGCTGCGGGCAGCCAGGGGACCTGCTCTTGGTGTTCTGGACCTCAGCTCTTCTTCAACACAGATTCATCCCCAGACAATCACCGCCTCTCAGAGCTTCACCATTCTGCACTATCAATTAATCATCTGCAAGACCAGTGCTCATCGCCTTCATAGTCCAAAGCTCTGGTTCTACTTAGAGAAGGCTTCTCAGGCCTTGTGTTTACCTCTAATGATAGTAAAAAAATCACCTTTTAATAGGTGTCAGACACTTTGACCCAGTCGTGGCAAATTAGATAAACGGAGATAAAGCAATATAACAGTAATTTATTCTTGTCAGTAAGATCCAGAAGTTACTCCAACATGTTATTTAACTCCATAACTATTTACCAGTGGATCCAAAATGCTTTGAACAAAGTGACTCTAAAGGAAAAAAAAAAAAGTGACCCAAATCAGAGGCTAAGTCAAATGTAGGCAATACATAATTAACACAATTATTTAAAAAACAACAACAGTCTAATGATTGGTATTTGGTTAAGAAAATGTAGCCAGTTCAAAAACCAGTTTTAATAGGTAGGTCTAATGATAAAAACCCTAGCATAAAATAGGCTGTCCCACTGTGTGTCACAGCTGGTTGTTCTCCCTTAGAGCAACCTCTACTAATTGACCTGATGGACTGTGGCTGACACCTTATTCTCATGCCCCTCACACTATCTTCATACCTCTGTTAAAATTACACTAAGGACTAGTGTGCTCTGACATTAACAGTAACTGTTACACTGATTTCTCTGAAAGGTTGTTCAGGCCTTTACTTCTCAAAGAATTATTATCCATAGTCACAAAAGGTTTTGATATTATTTTTTTGTTGTTTTAAAGAAGTCAATGACAGTGCTATTTCTAACACACAGTGACTTCTCTCTTCATTTTAGGTCTAGAGAATTACTCTGTATTTATGTGTTTTCTTTTAAACAGATTCATTAAACACCTGAAATGGATTATGACCAGGTTAATGGATCAAGTGATGGAAAGAAACTATACTCTGAAATGCAGAGATGAAAAGAAGGACAAGGGGACAATAAGAAGAGTTGTCATCAGACCTTGTCAGTTGTGACTTTTCTCCATGGTCATTGCCTCTTGAGTGTGCACTAACTGCAGTGATTCATGCACCGTACTGGGCTTCCATAGGTTATTCTGGGATGGACTGTATGAACAAATAATATAAGCTATGTTCTATTATAACAGAAAATCAGATGTTATTCAGATTTGATAAACTTTTGAATAAATAACATGTCACCCGAATGGACACGCTCTACATACTGCTTAAGCAAGTTTTACAATCACACATTGAAAACTCTACCAGCCAGTAGTTCAAAGACAGTGCTCTCTCAGGGGAAAATACGCAGGAGTGACTGCAAGGAGGTTCTGTTCAGGGCAGTTTACGGCAAGAACTGTGCTAGTAAGATATTTTATTTAAATTGTGAGTTTTGAAATAGATAAGAGAGTAAATTTTATATGTCAGGTGGATTCATTATTTAACACAAGATACTTTGCAGATTGTTTAAGCTCATGTTCTTATGTACAGATGTGAAAGCAATGCAATAAAGACTTGACCTTTTCCATGAAAAAGTAAGCAGTCATTTGTTGGAGTTGCTCTTTTTTAATTTGAACAGAAAATAACTGAAATATGCTTTCCAGGAAAATCCAGTTTTCCTACAGGCTCCAGATCGTTGAGATGGCCAGCATGTAGGAAATCCTTCTTATGAACAACTACTGAAAAAATCAGACCTGAAACACCACAAACCGCACACTGGTGGGCTGGGAAAACCCACATGTAATTGAGGGCAGGTATTGTACTCATTTTGTCTTATTGTATTTTTTAGAAAAGTCTAATTTTCATAACTGTGCAGGTTTTAAGCCAAGTTGATGTATCAAGAACATTTCAGATAAAGTAGGAATGAAAACATTTCTCCTGAACTCTCTCCATACATATGTCTGTCCTCTGCAGCCTGTGTCTCTACCATCTGCTCCCAGCTCAGGCTTTTGAATCCAGACAGATGGTGTCATGAGTCTCTTGACAGCCAGTATGAGGGAATAAGAGGGTGACAGTTTAGATCCCCCATGAAACAATGACAAAGAAACTTATCTATCAAACTGGTTTTTTCTGATACTCTCAATGTGTTGCACTCAAATGTCATTTTTTTAACTCCTAGTGTGGTAGAAATTAGCTCCCAGTCCCCAAAACTCTGTTCTGCAAATGCAATTTTCAGCTGCTCCTGCAAGAGGTGAAGCACTGTCATTGCGCTAAGTAGCTTTTCTCCAAGATAGGTTCCATCAGATAAAGTTTGGGGCCTTAAAACCACTGGCAAGTGCTTTGTTCCATACAATCCCTGGCCTGCAATTCAGGGACAAAGTCACTTAGGTCACAATATTCTAACACGTGAAGATACATTCAGGTAACTAAATCCCCATTTAGGCACCTATATAAAGAAAGCTAAGTTTAAAGACTTGTTAAGCTTGTGTTCACATACCCATTTGGTACTAACACAAGAAACGCTGAATTTTGCTTCTGAAGGCAGTGTTCCTGCTGCCTATATAATTAGAAAATCATACTGTTCACAGAGTCGGCTTACACTAATTTTTCAGGGTCATACGTATGCCATTTTAAGAACACGGTTCCGTTTGTCATTATAGGTACTTACTGCGGTATCTATTAGTTTGTAATCATTTCCCTGCAGTGGGTTTATGCCACACGATGCACAGATCAAGCAATACAAATTCCACCAAGGAATTCACTGCGGAGATTCTGAATCTTAGATCAAGATTTCTAATTTCTCAGAACAGCTCAGCCTCATACATTTAAAGGATGGGGAGAGCACTCAGATTACAGGATCTGACTACCATCATAAGACAAGCCTTAGCATTTTAACAAGGCTTCTTTGACAACAAAAAGAGCATGAGCATAAAGAGAGTAGCATTTTTCTCATCTGAAAAGATTTTTTTAGAACACAGATTTGCTTAGAACAGCTTTTTTAGGGTAGCTAGTGAATTCAGTCCTCTATACACAAGGCACTCCTTTGACAAAAACATCTTGAATGAGCTTTGTGCCACAAGAATATCCAGACTTTGAACCTTGATTATTTTTAGAACTTTTAACTGCAAAGTCTGAAAGGATGAAAACATCTTTTTGCTCTTCCTAGCAGCCGACTTCAGTCAGCGCTTTTATATCTTCTAACTCTGGACTTACAGTCTGTCAGTTGGCATTGCAAGACCCATTGCTTTTCAAGAAAGAATTATTCCTCCATTTCCAGTCCAATGAACTGGTAAGTGCCAGCAGGACCAACCTGTCTCCCTCGCACACCGTGCTTCCCGTTAACCTACAATACGAAGCCCTTAGCACGTCACTATGTTCAGAAGCCAGCAGTGGTTTCATTGCATTTCCAGGAGGAAAATAAAAATAATTTTCAACAGGTAGTACAAGCTACTGTAAAAAGGAATACTCACTTTTATTAATACTTTAAAAAAGATGTATAAAGACAACCAAATATTATATCACAATTTACAACCTGTACATTATAAACATACATCTTCCACTAACTCATAGAAACAGAACAGCAGTATTCCCAACATGATTTTATCAGTCGAGACAGAGCCCTGTAACATCCAGCTGCCTCTGTAATATTTAGCACATTGTCAGATTCGGTCACAGTGAAGTGTGGCTGCAGAATATATCCCTAAAGGGGCATTTGTCATCCAAAGCTTAGTTAAGGGAAGCCAAGACAAGGGCTCACTGTAGATCAGCATGGCTGAAGTGCCGCAGGCTGATGGGAACATCACACAAGATTTGGCTCAAACTACCTCCCATTCAAGCAGCTGGAAGAGGGGGATGTAAATGAGATTTTTTTTCCATGATTCTGGGTAGAGTTTGGTTAGAGAGAAGAACCATGCAGATAGTTAATAAAAATACCGCTGCCTAGTTACAAGCATGTTCTCCATAGTGTTTTTCCCACCTTTCTGTCTTGTACTATTACCTTCACATGCTAGGTCTGGTTCTCTGCTCCCCTTGATTAACAGAAATAACAAACCAGACCTTCCTTCCTTCTTTAATTTGTCCACCCTCCATCCCTGCTGCCAAGATTCCACAGGCCCTGAAACTTTAGCAAAGAAGTATAATTTGCTGGAAAGAACATAAAGATTGTGGTTTTGAACTGTTTAAATCAGGGACTTTTTAAAACCCAAATAACAGAGTATTTGAGAGGTTCGCTGAGAGATTCTAGTCTGCATAGATCCTTAGGTCAGTATTGTCAGTG
>KZ506367.1:39870-52609 GCA_002844005.1 Limosa lapponica baueri | reverse complement strand
TCCAGATGCTCTTTTCATCTTTGAAACTCAATGTTGCTTAATGCTTCATCACACCAGTAGAAACACAATTGGGTCTTGGAATAGCATTTTAAATGACCTTTAAAAAATTTGAACTCCATCATTCACCCACTTCAAGCATCACCCAGAAGCTTAAATGTGACTTTTTTTCATTTTGCCACTATCATGAAAATCAGCCACCAATTCATAAAGCAGCAAGAAGAGAAGAAAACACAGAGGACACCTTCCCCTCTTCTTTACCTGTGAAATGATGAAAAAAGAGTATTAGATGTATGCCCATCAGCTTAATCACCATTAACATCATCAAAATCATATATTTGGTGTGCTCTGAAAACAGACAACAGTGGCTGGTAGATGCTGGATGTTTCAAGTTTGGGAGACAGGATCCAGACTTCCTCCTGCTGCTGATCCTCAGTTCTAATGAAGAAGATTTCCTCACATACTCAGATACTATACTAACGTGGTAAACAGTGCTACAGGCACGTCCTGCAAACATGAGAGAACAGCAGTGGAGGGAGATGCAAGGGGTTGTTTATGCAGAGGTGTGTGAAACACATCTTTTGCTTGGTCTGAAAGATCACCAGTGTCCAAGAACCACTGACTTGCACAGAGCAGAGCTCTCTACCGCTGACTGCCATTGCCCTGTGTCTACAGGAAAACTGAGGTCATTTGGGAGCTGACCTACATGTACAGAGACTTTTCTCGCATGCTCCCCTTGAATGACAGACACAGGAGGTTAGAGAAAGCTTTGTTTTTGTAAGGTTTCCTGGCAGTGTTCATATCCCTAATGTCTTCTTTCCCAAGTAGGTATGGCTCTTCAACAAGACAAAGAGCTAGCTGTACCATAGGCACTATAGGATCACTACAATTTTTCACTGCTGCTGTATAAAGCTATTCTGTGAAGCTGGTACGGTACGTAAGTCCTCCACAACCTTTAGCCTGATCAGTGCCATATATATACATATAGCTCGGTCTGTATCCAGTGATTAGTGCCCTGAGAGCAAGAATCACGCAAAAGCTTGGCTCACTGCATGGTTTAGAGAGCCACTGGCAAGTGCAGCCCTTGCCAGGACCACTCAAACCACAGCTCAAGCAGCTGGTGATCAATCTGCAAAGTGTTTTTTTGCCACCTGAAAGCAAGCTGGAGGACTTCTACTGTCTGGCTTGACTCTGGCTTCTCATTATTCACTGGGATCGTTTCACTGATGCATCCTAAGTAATGTCATCTTATGAGCAAGAGGAAGCACATTGCAGAAAACTGGGAGCAGAAATCCTCCACAAACCCCTAACTTCCCATGCTTGCTGCAGCTCTTTCAGTCCAGGAGTGTCAAGGCAGCCAGATCCTGGTGATCATCAGCAAATTGTTAGCAAATTGCTAACAATGCCATTATTTCAAGGATCCTTGAAACTGTGCAGGCAGAATCAATGAAGTAAAAGTGATTGCCAGTGGCTAAATCACACAAACGAGACTGAGAACAAGGAGTGTAGGAGCCAATGGTTTGCTCCAAGAACAGTGTAGCCACAGCTTCATGGTGAGACAAGCAGCTGTTGAGGATTTGTACTGAACAAAGGAAAAGTGAAAGGACTTTCTAAAACTCAACACAAAACAATTCCTAAGGAGTACAGAACTCATCTATTAAACATGAGAATTATACAGAGCTACTCAGTTTCCCACAACTGAAAAGAGGAGGTAAGCAGGGCCAGCTGCCAGCCACTGAACTGGGCCGAACAAGGAGCCTTAGAAGTCATCCATTCTTGCTGCTGCAGCTCTCACAGTCTGCCAGTGCTGGGGCCCAGGAGGTGGGGGATGCAAGGTGAGTGGGGGCAAAGGGGGCCTGAATGTGATATTGATCTGTGCCACTCCAGGGCAGCATCTCTTCACCTAGCCATGTGCTCGCTGATGCTGTCACTGTGCCTGCTGCCAGTGAGACCAGAATCAACAGCTGCCGCAGAAACAAATCTTGTTTCAGGGAGGCAGGGCTTACGTTACCTTTATGGGATCATCTGAATCTACACACTGATCCTAGAGTCCAGCTGCTGAAGGTGTTCGAGAACTCCATAAGGAATGGTGGGATTCCACATCCTGTAAGGGCAAATTCAGAAAGGAAAGAGATTTCAGGAAGTGTAATTTGCTTCACAGTTTTTTTGGTGTGTTTGGTATGTTAGTATTTTGTTTTATTTTTAAAGTTGCCTTTCCCTTTTGAATATAATTCTCTAAAAGTATTTAAGCTATGGAACAAATTAAAATGCATTTTCAATTAGAAGGAAGCAGTTTACTCCCCCATAGCCTAGCTGACTCTAGTTATAAGACACAATACAGTCCTGTCTCCATAACTGTTCTTTAGCTTTCTATCAAACTCCCTTCCCCTGAATGTGTACTGGCAGCTTCAGTCTATTTGACCTCTAATGATGGCTGCTCGTTGTTTATCCTCCAAACACAAGTCCTGCCCCACAGAGTAGGTGAGGTACTCTGGGAGGGTAGAAGATTAACAAACGAGGGGTCAAGGTAAACTACACTTAAAGCAGGACAAGCTTGCTTGCCTGGGACAATTGGGAGTTAATTCAGCTGAAACCAGAGACAACATTTTTAACATTTCTATGACTGCTTTTGTATTTTGCTGATGTCTTTTTTTGTGCCTCTTATAAATCTGACAAATACCAAACACAGCTTTAGCATGAATTGTAACTCAATTTGTGGAACAAAGATGCAGCAAACGGCGTATCAAGAGACTTACACCAAGTTCTTTATATGGGGACATTTTCGTAGGCTGTCAGTCAGCTGCTGGGCTCCAACACCAGTTATTTTGTTATATTGAACACTGAGGAAAAAAAAAAAAACTTTGTTAATCCAGATCGCATCATGTAGTGGTGTAATTAAACATTTCATTCAAAATAAAAAATACTATATGGGTTTATCTGCAGATAGGGGAAGAAAGAAAAAGAAAAAACACCCCACCAAATAATCCTTGATTCAAAAAACCTGTAATAAAATACTCAAAAAGTCAAACTGGAACTTCATTAAGTTAGTTCATCTGAGGGATTCCTTAGTCTATGTACCCGAGGTCCTTCTCTAACTCCCATGACCCTATTCTCTCATCTTAAAACCAATTTTTTGGGTTTTATGGTGAACTGCTCCTTAATCCTTTCTAAACACTGACTATCTGGATGCTGCACAAGCACATTTTCCCTGTGAAATTTCCCTGAAATTTTCTTACTCAAATTCTATCTCCTCTACCCTCAGCATGGAAGATATGAATTTTTAGTATTCAAGCAAATAAGCTTTCCTGGGCCATCTCAAAATAATTCATACTCACTCTAGCACTCTTAAAGATGTCATCACAGGAAGAACTTTCGCAAGTTTTTCTGCTCCAAAATCACAAATGTTATTATTGTACAAGCTGCAGAAAACACAATCGAATAACGGATAGTCACAGTTGAATAATGGATAATATAAACAGACTACACATTAGATCAAGGAATTTCTGATATGGTTGGTACGTCTTAACTTCCAATTTATCCTTACCTATTTGCAGTTAATGTTTAAAACACAGTTTCGTATTTTCTGTATCAAGCAAGGCAAATGGCTACATTTGCACAGCTACAGCAAAAATAGGTCTAGATTCTTAATGAATAATGAGAACATCTCTGTCTACATTAGTTCAAATTAAAAATCTGCAAGAAAACGAAGCTCAGATTTGCGGCACAGCATTTAAAAGATTTCCAAGTGAGCAAATTATTCCAGAATTGCACACCACGGTCTCTTGCATTCCCTACTGAGACACTTCCTTCAGGCCTACGCCAGACATTTTAATGAAGTGGGATGGACCATTGGTCCCATATCAGCAAACACACACCACCTCGCTGCTGGCTTACAGCTTAGCACTGTGCTTAGCATAAGCTTGCAGTAGATCATGGCCCTGGGTGCACATTTTTATGGGGTACTATTCATATAATAATCCAGGGTATTATGGATTGGATTTAAAAATCAGTACAGTCCTCATTACATTCCTGAGATATCCTTCTGTATGTCTACACTGGGTCATATATTTCTCTCCTCTTCTCTCTAAAGGCTTTATGCAAGAGTGAAGTGAAAAGCTTGGCTGCTGCACAGTGTGCATACTTGTTCAATGTTCAGTCATTTCCGACGGAGATAGCAAGGTATAAAACTGAACAGGATACAACTACTTACCTTAGTGTCTTTAACGAAGACAAGGAAGGAAGAGCTGTAGCTAGTTTCTCTGCACCCACATCTGTTATCTTATTCTGTGATAAACTACAGTAAGTGAGATCACTTTGTTAGTTGAGCATATTTATTCTAATTTATTACAATGTGGGGAAAATTAATTTTTGACATCTTTTTTTATAATTTGGACAGTCTGTTTAGACCAAATGCAGGGAAAAATACCAATTATGGCCTTTGAAGGGAAACAAGGAATTGCGCTAGTATTAACTTATTTTTCTAATGAACGTACAGATTAAGTATGTCCATAGACTCATTGATCTTGTATGCCTACGGGTTAGTTGTGCCCGTAATTGTTAATACACAGCCCCTTAAGGGTTTAATCTATTTCTTTGCAATTTTTCCTAGAACTGTTAATCTTACACTTACTTTAATGTTTCCAGTGATGTCAGGGTTGGAAAGACTTCAGACAGACTCTTTACTCCTTCATCTCCTATGCCATTTTCACTCAGAGCATCAAGGCTGGATGACGACAAAGAGAGAATTAGCTTCCCTTTTAATCTCAATTTTTGCGGTTTATTCACCTCAGAGACCACTCTGTCTTGAGAGGCTCCTTCTCTGCAGTAGCCTCAATCGGCAGGAAGCATCACACAAATTACAGCTTCTCTAATAAGCAGCTTTCTGCTTCCCAAATTTACAGCCTAAGAGATTTTTTTTTAACTAGTTGAATGGCTTGACCCATTTTCTTTGATATGCAAATGGTGGCACTTAATGCCTTGCTTCCATCATACACTGAAGATTATTAAAATGGTTATGAAATAGCTGTGTTCCAGCTAGGCTGAAATGAGATTTCCTGTGCACACAGAAATACAGAACTAACAAAATCCAGCAGATGCTGTAAATCCCTACCTAAACAGCTCCATCTCCAGATAGGGAGTATTGGAAATGAAGTTTTTCCTCATTCAAGTATCCAGATGGAAAGAGTTTCAGATAGCCACAATTTTAGACACTGAATCCCCTTCTAATCTGACAGACAAGGCTGGGATACATCGGACTTGCTTCAATTTTAGAGCTTTATTGTTTTCTCAAAATATCACAAAAAGGCCAGATACAGCACAGACAAACGGCCGATGGGCTGAACCAGGAAGGCCAAAGTCTCTCTCAAAACCCAGTAATCCCCCCAGAGATGAGGGCAGAATATTGACTACTGTTGCTACAATTGTTTCTAGCGTAAAGAAGCTTAAAATTCAGAGCCAGCTGGTTTGTCATGGATACAAGAGAATACATAGTAACTGGAGTTCTTAAAACTATTTCTAGTACTGCTCCCGGTAAAGGAAAGGACAAAGACTGCGTGAAAATTCGTTGGCAGAACACAACCAGGTGCTGGCTGAATATGGCCTTTTAAATATTTTTTATATGAATCAAATCCACAAAGCTCAATCTCTGACAAGTTCTACCCGAAGTTCAGGGTGTCTGCTGACACCGTAAGGTGCACAGCACAGGCACAAACACCAAAGTCAAGCTCCACCACTTAACACCGCCTCTGGTTCAGGAGGGAGCCCGTCCCCTCCTGGCACAGATGCGGCCCCGAGTCCCTCAGAAACCTCACCAGGAGGGAGCCTGGGGCTCGGGCTCGTTATGGAGCTTGGATGAAGACACAAGTAATCTGCGGGCAGCGCTGGTCAGTGTTGCAGCAGGAAGAGGGAACACCCTGTAGGGCTCTGTACTAAACCTCTCCCACAAGCTTTTAACCACTGAGGAACACGAGAAGTGACCGAAGGGGATGAAACAAACCACTACCAAGTGTCTCGAGGGAGATGAAGAGCGCCAGCTTTTAGTCTGTGGTTATAATCTTTGAATGCTTTTGTTGTTTAGTTCGTTCATTAAATCAAGTAGTCTTGTTGGCAAATACAGTATTTCTGGAGTACATGAGCTCCCCCATCAAGGGCTGCTGAGGAGCAACGTTGGCAAAGTTAAACTTTAGCATTACTCACTCTAAATGCTGAAGTGATGGAAATGCTCCAAGAATTTCCACAAGCTTTAGGGATCCCCGAAGGCCACATGCTGGGCCCAGCCTGAAAGAAAACATAAGACATGCAGCAGTTTTTTCACATGCTCAGAAACAGCACAAGTTATGAATTTTTAAGTTCTTTCCCTGCAGCGCCAAATACAAGCTAGTTTACACTCCTCAGAAGCAGCCATTCCCTTCAATCTGCAGCGAGGATTTCTGCTTTGAAGCCTCCAGATGAGGACCCCACAAGGTTAAGGTCAGGCAGAGCAGAGCTTCTTGCACAGAAGCAGTGCTACCTTCATTTTGTTACTCTTTGCAAGGCCCATCTCACTTGTTTTAGAGTCCTGTACTTCTGTTATTTTTTTCTATTTTTTTCAGGTTTTTAATTTTAAATATTAACAGAGATGAAAAAATACTCTCTTCCCCCCCTCCGCCCCCCCGACAATTCAGGCTAACTTAAGATCAACATTTTACTGCAGCTTAAAGCATAAATTGAACTTTCATATTCCAGGTCCAAGCATTTGTCCCTCAGATGCTAACCTCTTACTTACAGTTTCCTTGGTATCACAACAAATTCAGACAAGTTAAGAGGACCAGAATTTTAACCAAAAAGTTTAAGTAAAGGGAAAGTAGGAGAAGAAGTGAGAACAGAAAGCAGCATAAAATCAGAAGTGAGGCCAACTATAGCAGTTCTGGACCGGGTCAGATGTGAAGAGGAGGAAACAGTTGAAGACTTGACAAGAGTTCTCCATCGCACTGGTGCAATTTCTGCCCAAATTAATTCACACACTATGGCAGGATATTTTAAGCAATAGAATAGCCTTGGAGGCTGCTTACACTTTGTGGAAAAAAATAAATGTTACTACACCTAATTTTTAAATTTTTTACATTTTTAAATTTGTGTTTCCAAGTCAATCTTCCTTCTACAAGGAAAATGGAAACATTCTCTGACCTTATTCTCCCATGGCCTAAGCTCTGATAGGGCAGAAAATTACACCAGAAGGCTCAGATAGGAAAACTGAGCATTTTTTGCGAAAAAATAATTCCCATGGAGTTGGATCACGATCAAGATATTTTATACCCTATGGCACATGATCTGCATCTGGTGATAAGGAGCTAACCTGCAGCAAAATTAAAAAAAAAATTATGACAGAACCTGCAGGAGCTAGAAATGACATTTTTTGAGTTTTGGCCGTAACTTAATAAATTTACTTGAGAAAAGCAAAACAGAAATAAATGGGGTTTATCTTAATGCTTTTCCATAAACTAACTACACATCAGTTCAATGACTGTAGCCAATATCCATGACCCTTTTCAGTCTTAAATGTAATCATGTATCAATCAACAGAGAGGTACATCACTTACGCAAATTCCAGTTTTCTGAGGTTTTTGATGGCAGGAATTTCATAGCCACTGCAACCAGATGCATCTTGCACACTAAATAAATCATAGCAGAACCAGAGTATGAGAAATATTTCAGCAATGAAAACAATGCTTTTAAAAAAATTTCTTAGTAAACTTTTACAGGAAATAAACCACTGCTGCATTAGCTGAGGAACCAGGAAATTTCAAAATAACTTCTGCTCCAACTTTTCTTTGTTTGATTAATTTCAATCTGATAATTGCCTTTCATAGTGTAGTCGTTTGCTCTTTTTCAAATAAAATTTAAAAATACATTCTTCTAAATCAAGTATCTTCTGTCAAACATGAAACTTATTTTGTGTATATTTTGATCAAAATACTCTGCCCATGTTAAAATGGAAGTCACTTTTTTTATTTAAAACACCTGACCAAAATACTTTAATGCTTTTAATTGCAACCAATCTCCTAGCCACATTATGAGCAGGGATGAAACACAGGGTTTATACCTCACATAACACAACACAAACTTTTACCTCCTGGGCTAAAGGACTGACCCAGGTCATTTGTGACCCATCCAAACCAAGCCTTCATTTATGGCCCAGGTGCTACAGGGTGTGAAAAATCAGTTAGCCCAAGGTTTGTAACGGAAAACCATTGGCAGATAGCATATTCAGAGATTAAAAAGAAATCTGAAAAAAAAAAGGAAAGACAGCTTGCTTTTTTATTGCCCGTTTTGATAAATATTCTGCATGGTGCTATCACTGCTCTTTCCTGCCATGACAACCACCCCCCATCAGGGTAGGAAAATGCTGTGAGATGATACAAGAGCTTGCAGTGCCTTAGTTACTCCTCCTTTGGACAAGCTGAGGACTCCATTTTCCAGCACTGTCAGTGAAACCCCATTTTCTTAAACTACTAGTATATTAAGAGAACTTTTGATCATAAATGAGCCTACCAATTGATCATCTTCTCCTGCATCTCTACAAGGTCTGAAAGGTCACTGACATCCTTCATTGTCTTTGCCTTAAAGGGATCAAGAACAAATTTCTCAATTGATGCTCTCAGCAGTTCATAGTCTTTTGTTTGTTTTAAAGATTTCCAGAGCTTGACTGTATCACTGAGGGAGGCCCTGTGAAGTGACAAAACATGCAAAATCAACAAATATGACCGCTGTCATTGCATGAAAGTGTCATCTACATACAGTCACTACTATCTACAAAGAATGACCAACCTGAACGATGACACATTCTTTAGGCCAACCAAGTCTTTTAGTCCTTGCATGTCAATGCTGCTGTTCCGCAAATCCAAGGAAAACTCTTTTCTTGACCTTTTTAAAATATAGTGCAGTACATGGACATCAGGTGGTGTAAGAACTATGCCCAGAAAAGACAGGTCTGGCTTGAGCCTTAAGGCCACATGCTGCAAAAGATAATTGCTTTGTGTTTCATAAACACAGTGTAAAAGATCAAGTAACCTCTCTGGACAGAGCTCGTTTATCTGTAGCTTTCTAATATATTTCAAGAATGTTTTCTGCTTCTTGGGTGATTGTTTTACATCCTTATTTGAAAGGGAGCAGAAGTCGGGGTCATCCTGGAGGAACAACAATCCAGCCAAAAATCGAGGCACTAAATCTAACCAGTTAGAAAGTTTTTTCTTCTTGGACGGAAAAGACAGGTACTTTGTCAGACTTTTATCCTTGATGTCATCTGCTAACATAAGATGAAGGGCACCCAAGAAATTCTGAATGACAAAATCAGAGAATGTGCTCCCAAATTCCTCTTCTTCGCTATCTGAATGTCTGGGGAATGCAAATGGCAGGAAAAATCCGTATTTCAAAGCAAACTCTTTAACTTCCTTAGAAGGAAGACGATCACTTTTCATGGCACTTTGGTGCTTTTCTCCAAGATACCAGGCTATACGGGCTAGCGTAGCAAGACTCTCTTGATTTTGCATGGCTGTAACATCTGTTTGCACAGGTACTATCTTTTGCTGAACAAATTTCAGGAAGACTGTAGTAAGAGTTGAAGGAAGGCTTTGGTCTCCCATTTCAAGTACTGTCTCACAGAGAAAACAAACAAATCTACACATAAGAGGGCTGTAACAATGACTGAACAAGTACTCACACTCTTTGATTAATTTCAGTGCCTTATCACAGCAGGGTAATCCCTCAAAGTATTTGGTTATGTACAGCTCTCTCTGCTGAGGGGAAAATCCTACTATTTCAATAGTCTTATCAACTTTGGACACATACTGGTACACCTTGTCTTTTGGTCTTGCTGTAAGTAGTAAAGTACAACCATTGAGTATCTTTTTTTGGATGAGTCCTGACAGCAGGTCCTTTATACTACACAAGTCTTTTTCAGGCTGGCTGGCCGAGCAACGAGGAAAATTCTCATGATCATGTAACCCTTCAAAACCATCAAAAAGCAGAAGAACTTTAGTAGGATTTTGCAATATATACTCAAAGATCTCTTTGCTTCCCTCTTGAGGTTTTACAAAAAAGTCAAGCAGCAGATCCTTCAGGCTGTATTGCTTCTCAGGCAAGCTTATTTGTTTGCAGTCAAACCAAAATACAAATTCAAATTGAGATAACTCTCCATTGGACCAGTCCTGGCAGATCTTCTGAACAAGAATGCTTTTGCCCATTCCTGCTTTTCCCAGCACCACAATCACTTTAGTTTCTGAGTCTTTACCTCCCGGGATTTGAAATATTTGGCTTCTGTTAAGGGCTGCCTTTTCCTTCCCTTGCAGACTGCAAGTTACGAGCTCCTTTTCCATTGCTTTCATGCTATTCTTCCCAGTCTTGGTTTCAGTTTGGCTTTGAACAAGTGTCCCATCAATGAACAGGTGATCAAGAGTTAATTCACGCTCCATGGCCACAGATTTGCACACATCTTGGAAATAATCCATAAGTGATGTGCAGAAAGCTTCCACTGGCTCTAGAGAAATAAAAAGCACACAAACTGAAGAAAACAGTCCACAAACTACAACATTGCTTCAGGGTGATTTAAATACAAAATTGCAATATGGTCAAAATATATGAGTTCCCATAGAGCATGTGGGTCTGGATTTATCCCATGCAACTGCAGGTATGTAAACAAGGAGTGCAGGCACAATGAATGCTTTTAGACCTATGAACTGAATAATTTTGGAGGTATCTATGATATGAGAAAAGCAGCTAAGTACACTGACCTCTTAAGTAGGTACTACAGCTAGATATCTAAAAGCAGACAAGTCTAACATCTTAAAACCAGGAATTGTGCTCAGACACTCGGAACCACTTCACAAATTGCTGAATGACAATTCCTACAAAAAGCTGCTTTTCTGTATGGAAAGAAACACAGAAAAATTAGCCAAAAACCACTGGAAGTTTTAAGTTTAAGAGATCTAAACTCACTTGGTCTTTTGAAAGTTTCTTCAGAAGGTATTAGGGGAACTCGGACTTCTTTGAACATTTCAAAACCTGGAGAAACAAACAATATACTTGAAGACACATGGGTAGTCATCAATTCACTTTACTAATTTTAACAATTAAGACTAATGCAAATTTTCAAATTCATTGCAACATAAATTATGTATTGTCCAGAGAAAGAGATAACCTGACACAAGTACAATTTCACTGACACGAACTGTTGCAGGCAGTATGACACCAAACAAGATGATAGCTGTTCCAACAGTTGTATGAAGCAGAGGACCTATCATAACAAGGTGACATCCACTGCTCTTTGCAAATGTTAGTGTTTTACATAAATTCATGTTCACATATAGGACTTCTTTATGTCATCGAAAGCAATAGCTTCCTTTTGTTATTCTACACCTTCTGACCAAGTACTGAGGATGAAAGTCACAGAGAAGCGACCATTGGTAACACAATTTACCCATTACTCTTCCTGATGATGTACTGTCACTGTCCAATTTTCTTTCTTTTTGCCTGTTTGTTTTCAAATTACTGCAGGCCTTAGCATTTGGTCAGAAGAGCAGTGTCTGCCATACACAAAGAAACTGAATTTTTCAGAGAAAGCATATTTTCTACAGCCTGTTAATGACAGAGTATCAGTTTTGACAAAAATTTTGGTAGGAAATGCTTTGCAGACTCAAAACATAATTGAAATTGACAGCAACTGTAACAAACCCAGCCTCATGAACAGTCCCATGGTAACCACACTCAGCAGAGATGTGGGGGAAAAAAAGCAAACAGGTTAATCTCCCTAGATTTGTGCAAATATATTTATTACCATTGTATTTACTTCATCTTGATGTAGAATGTGGTTTTAAAAAAAATACAAGTCTTAAAGTTTCAGAGATCTGGAAATCAATTCCTACCCAGCATGCCACCAAAAAGTGCAACGGTTAGAGTTCAAAGTTGCTTCTGGCAGACTTCTAATAAGCAAGTCCTTTTCCCAGTGAAAGAACACGTTTGATATAGAGATAGTTCTCCCCTTTGTAGAAGAAGAATCAACTTAAGATATTAAATAAGGAAAGGACATGCCTGTTTCCAGGCAAGTATCTGGTTTTGGTTTACTATTTATTTTACTAAATGAAAACAACAGAATGGAAAACCAAGGAAAGCTGTAATGAGACGTTTCAATGGCAAGCAGCACTGGGCAAACCAATCAAATGTTAATAATTTTTTAAAATGGAAAAGGGACTGTCTTGGTAGCTTATGTGCTAATTTTTCTGCTGCATTTGGAATTCTGAGGTTCGCGACATGCTCATATATGTTGTGCTGTTGTAAAGCATTTGGAATTATTAGTGCTGTGTATTAACAGAAATGGTATATATAATTTACAAATACTTCCCCAAACCTAACGGTATTTGCCTATTAATGGCCACTTCAAAATTTTGCTATTTTGGGTGGTGTTAGCCACCAGAGGGCAACAAAACACTTGTACTAAGCTGCAAGCAGCTGTAATCACCAGGATGCGGAGAGATCAGAAACTAAACCACTGAAATCAAGCTCCCTGTTCTAACAGCTCGCTGAGGGCTGAAAGAAAAGTGTCTGAAGAAAGTTTGCTACCACAGGTGGGACTGTCATACCTTGACCAATGCTCTGATTTTTTTATAAGCCTTTATGTATATTAGGCTTCTGTATCGTTTAGTTAAAAGTCATCATCACATTAGTTTGGGGGCTTCCATCCGAGCTGACTGCAGTCTGGCCTCCAGCACTG
>KZ506367.1:20621-35743 GCA_002844005.1 Limosa lapponica baueri | reverse complement strand
TAATATATTCACCCAATGGTGATTACACTCACATGGTTTTTGGAAGAGTATTTTGCTGGTTTAGCTATGCCTGAGACATCCATTTGGGCTACATCTGGGCAAGAACTTTAAAACCAGTTTACACCTAGGGAACAAGCTACAGCCTGCCTGCTGGGCACAGGTACTGCCTTGTAGACGGTCTAACAGCCTGCACCACCTAGACATTTCCCTTTCTCCCATTCTTACTTCAGTTTAAAGGACTGTACAGCACAGGCTGGGCTGAGAAGCCATCTCTTCACAGTTGTTATTTTCACTAGGATGTTTCACTGGATTTTTGGAAGGTGTCACACTTAGAAGAAAAGAGGATCAAACCCAGGAAATGCCAAACTGTGGCCTGAGTCACATTACTCACCATAAACAAAAGGCGTACATGACAAAAATTACAGCATTTGGCACTGACCCAATTCACTACTGTTCTGCTTTCTTCTCTCAGATGGGTTTAGAAAAGTTCAACTGCGCCTATGCTGATGCTAAGGAAGTGATTTTTCTATCACCCAGCAGGAATGTGTGCTTTTGAAGCATAAGGATCCAACTGCAGTTGGTCCGAAGATGCACAATTTAATAGCTACTGATAAGAGGGCACAGATTTGGTGCATGATGAATTAGCCAGAGCTGTACAATAAGAATGTGATTCTACAGTGATTTCTAGTCTTCTGGAAACAGAAACATTAAAATGCGCGACAATCCTGTATCATCAAATCTGTAAGAGCAAACTTGCCCTATAAGATAGATACCTAACCAAGGATGAGACCTTGGAACATGAGGCAACATATGCTCAATAATCTTTTCCTATTCAGCCAATAACTTACCAATTTTCTTGTATTTGGGTTCTGAAGCTTCAGAGCAACCCTCTGCAGAGCCTAAGAAGGCTGAAAGAGTGAAAGGCGATAGTAAATGATAAAAATTGAACCAGTTTGGTAATCTTAAGTTTCCACCATGGAAACTTATTTTAATTTTCAAAGTAGAAGGGGGTGTTAGAAGTTCCAATTCAGCTATTTCAGAACTGTACGCGTCCAATGTATGAAACATGAATGTGAAAAGCCTCATATTATTTAACTGACTGTGAAGTTTTAATTAGACTGCAGATTTTGGTGCCACTAATCAGAGATTACTGTTGTTCTTGCTACTAAAGAGGGAATCATTCAGTTAATATTTGCTAAGCTATAGATACACTGAAAACAAAGCTAACACTATCACACAGATGATAAAAAAAGGGAAGAAATATAACATGTTTATTGTCATGTTAAAGGACAACAAATTCTGTGAATTGTAAAGAATGTGCTTGGGGGAGTTGTTTTCACTTCCAGCCCATGCAGGGTAAGTGAAGTCAGAGGAAGCACATCTGGTTATATCAGTGAACAACTACATGAGAGATGGATTGAGGCTGTGTTAATATCAAAGCACTGTAATGCAAATTTAGAATTCAAACACTATAGCCTTTCAAACTCTTACTGTTTTTCACTTACTTCGTTTGTGACATTTCTGCATCTTTATGTCAGTGTTTTCAGTAGCCATTTCATCCAAAATAAGGTTCCCTGCTAAAAACATGAAATATTGCTAAATGTCAACCTCTGTTCTCCTAGAAAAATTATAGAAAGAGGTAAAAGAAAGAGAAATGCACCAACATTTATGCCACTACCAAACTAATGCTTTTCTACCAAAAGGCAAGCAATTATCTTTGGTCAAGCACTGAATGAAGGAATCATTTACTACATGTATGTTCTACCACTGCTGCATTGATCAGGGACAGAAGTAAATCTGAAATGCTTTCTCAAGCAGCTCTGTGCATCCTGGACAGAAATAAGTGTGTATGAACTTCATTTGTACACATGCTAACTCCTCTGGATGGGTCAGGCTTAGTGAGCTTATGTATATCATCCGTGTTGTGATCCGAATAAGTCTGATGCTAATTGAGGTCCTATACTGCACTAGACAGTTAAGCTGTGCACACACTATGGCCATGGTGACATGATCAGCAACTTGGTCAGACATAAAACTGCCAATTTTGAGAAAAGCCTGCAAAAATAGAGAAAATCCTCAAAGTTTGCCAAGAAAATCCTGGGACACAGTTCCCAGGGGGAAAGAAGAGAATACCAGATGTATAGAAACCTTATTAGTGTTCAGTTGTGGGGATGAATTACAGTGCAAACGTTAGCCAGAAATGTCATGGAGAAAATTAATCTTTGCCTCATAAATCTTACCAAAAGTGTCTTCCACCTGCTTCTCCTGCTGATCTTTGAGCACATATTCTGCTAATTCAGCTAGCAAGGAAGAAAAAAAGAAACACAATAGTAACACAATAAATTTCACAGTAAAACTCTTGCAAGCTTACCCTCATTAACAGAATTCTGACATATAAAAGAGCTAAATTAAGTTTTTCTTGTAAATTGTTGTTCAGGAAATAAAGAACATGAGAAAGGAGAAGTTGAGACAGGAAGCACTAAGCAGAAGGAGCCATTAATAGAGAGATTTTCCCCCAACAAACCACAAGCTACTGTTCATCTGTTTTCCCACAATGCAAAGGTTTGGGTACCCTGGCTAGATCTACCACGCATGAGGGAAAGGCCACTTGAGTATTCGCCACTGCTTTAGACTGAAAATAGAATTTGTAAGAAACAGCTATAGCAATTGATTTAAAAAACAAAAACTGGTTTCATACCTATTCTAGCATAAGCTTCTATGGTGTTGGAACAGAGATACAACTCATCCCCATTTTCAGCATTTTCCATCGTACACAGGAAATCCATGTTATTGAACTGATCATAGTTGCTGGCATCAACTTCAGGATCTGAAATTAAAAGGAGTATAAGTTGGATCAATGAATACAATAATCAAGGAGTAAAAACCCAGGAGATATCAGGACATGCAGAAAAAGCAGACTTGTTACTTCAGCATAATGCTTTGGCTCTTCATTGTATGTTGGCAAGTAGGAAGGGAACTGAACTCTCAGTAAGTTATAGTCACATAGAGTTTTAAAAAGATGGTAGTTTCTGGAAGCAGTAATGATTTTATATACAGACACAAACAAAGTTATCATATCATAAGACCAAGTGTCTGTTGAGTTTAGTCCAGCCACCATAATAAACTGCCATGAGATGTCTACGTAATTGAGAGGAGATGGAAAGAACTTATAGCATGATGACTAATCTAATAAAGCATTTTTTAGCGTTTTACTAACCTGCAGAGAAGTCACCTTCTTCATTTCCTGATGACTTAGGATCAAGGAGAGTATACAGATGCAATGGATCAATATCACTGTGCAGCAAATCAAGATAGCTATTTTCAGACACGAATGCTGAATCCATGATTTCTCTCTTGCTGTCTGAAATCAAATTGCAAAACAGTTAGGTATGCCAAAACCACAGCTTTTGTCAACCAAAACTAGAAGTGCTGCACTGTGGCTTTCTGTTGATGAGACACTGACATCTTAAGGCTGTGGAACCGGTATTGCTTACCAAGTCACGCGTTGAGTTATAACCCTGAGTGACTTAAACTTACAGATCCAGATCAGCTTGCAATGAGACTTACCTACTTTTTACTCCAGTTGGGGGAGTGGGGTACTACAGTCTGACCGCCTGGACCAAGAGTTCCAAGTATTGAATAAGTCACAACTCCTGTATCTTTATCAGGAACTAAATGATGCAAGCACAAATGATCCAAGTAATTTAATCCACCATAATATTGAGATACCAGCATGAAATGAACAACCAGCGAAATGTCCAGAACCTGTTAAAACAGGTGTCCACACACAATAATGATGAAAAGTTTCAGCTTGGCATCAAGCACCACATTTTGCAATGAAGGATAGCTATAATGCAGCTCTCAAATATTCTGCCTTTAGCAGAATGCCATTAATGTCCCTGGTTGCACATGTCTACTCTCCTGAGGTGTGCAAATGTGGAGCAACCTACTGTACCAGGAAGTCTACCTGAAACATGAAAAAAGATAAATACAGACAACACTGCAGCTCTGATGAAAGAAAACAGAGAAGACTTAGTCACACACTACCAACATTTGTTATAAACTAATCTGCATTCCTCCTACCCCTCTATGGCTGCAGAAGGCACCAGAATCTAGACCCAGAATTTAGAAGAGCAGGTGGACACAGCAAGCTCCCACAAGTAGGAATAACCCACACTCAAGTAGTTCTCCTTTTTCGTGTTATGTGGCCTCATTACGTTACCAAGATTCCAAAAATTTTATATTGTTGCCTGCTGTGCTATAAATGGAAAGCAGATGTTGGCAAACCTGCATGAGAACTAAGAATGAGGTTACAAACATACCAGATTAAATTTTCAGTTTGTTGCAACAATTTGCTTTGCCCCTTTCATTGTTGAATTAATGTAAAATTGAAACAGAGTTGGGACTTCCAGAATGTCAGGTTGCCAGACTTTGTGAATAATGCTGGTGAAGGATCTCTGAGTCAATATAATTTTGGGGTTAGAGACAATTAGGCAGAAGCCATAAGGGGAATGCAAGACCGACAAATGCATCACTCCAAGTTCAGCGATTAGTAAATTGCTTGATTACAGAAGACAAAGAAAAGGTCAAGTCCTATGGAAAGAGACTAAGTAGGCCTACTTAATCTTCATGGAAATACTAAGCTTTAATTAAGTCTTAGTTAGAAGAGCTTTTGTTATTTCAAACCTTTCTTTCAATAGCATTTTTCTGTGGATAAATACATAAGTAATGCAAAATGTTTTCAGCTACAATGGTCAAGAAGTCAAGAAGCAACCAAAAGGAAGTCTTGAAGGTGCCAAGTCCATCTAGAGAGCTGAAAATGAGAACATAAAAGGTGCTATAGCCCAAGAGCGCAGGAGTGAGAGAAACATAGCCTTCTACCTTGGGAAGAATGAAGACTGGCACTCTTTCATGAATTAAAAACTTGATTGGTTGTCTTTTTTGTTTCACCAGTCTGAATGTCTCTCAGCTTATCCCTTTTTTTCTTCATTGCTTTGGTTTTGACACAAATCTCTACATAGCTGTCCTTCTACTGACTACACTGGATATGGGATGCTGCGACCTCCTTCTCTGGCTGAACCAACAAATTCTTAATAGCAGCTGTGCTCTGCCACATTAAAATCATGGTGCCACCATGGAAAGCACTCTGTCCAAGGGTGCAGAAAAAAGAATTCATGTCTTGAAAGATGAAGTTTTCTATGCCGAGTGCCAGGGGCAAGGAAAACTACACCTCAGGGACAGCCAGTGTTTTGCTGTGTGTTGAAACTGAAGCACACAAAACGAAACCAGACATTACCAAGCTTGTTTTCAACAGCAACTCCTTTCCCATGGCTTCCCCTTTTTCTCACAGCATCCCAGCAGTTTCCTGTCTGAGACCAAAGATGAATAAGCTCTATAGGGCTCAGCACTTTCTGTCATTTCATACATGATTTTAGCTTAGTTTACTGATAATACATTTCCTTCGGGGTCCCATACAATGCTGCCAAAATGGGCGTTTGGCACATTTTCAGATCAGAGGACTAAAATATTTCATAACAATTTCTGTGTTAGGGCTGTGAATGCTAGTGCCAGCTCTCAGCGGGAGGAAGACAGACCCCGCATGGACCTGCAAGACAAAGAACTGAAGTCCCCAGAGATCCTGCACTCCCTTTGCAGAGGAAAGACAGAACGTACTTCCAAATATATATATTCAGAAAGTTCAATCCTTTGTTGTGTGGAACCTGTGTTCCCCTTGTATTACCTCTGCAATGATTCACTGCACACCTGCTACAGCAAAGGTTCTACTTGGGGTGCATTTGTTTTAGCGCTGTATTCTGCATATACAGCACAAAAATATGATCCACTTCTAAGACTCTCAATGTTTCGCTCAGTGCTCCTTTAGAGTCCAAGTGAAACCATATGAATTAAAAACACTGAAAAAGTAATAAAAGAAATAGTGACTATCACCATACCAGGACAAAGAATCCAGTTCAAGAAGCAGCAGGCGTTCACTTAAATCACATACAAGTTTTAGGAGTCAGATGAGGCCTTTTAGATTTCTAAAGATAGGGGGGGTGGTTGTGATTTATCATTTGGCCCCATTAATTTGGTTTAACTATGTCTTATATTTTAAAGGATCAACATGTTTAAGACTCCAGGCAATTAAATCTGCTACCAACTAAAATCAAATGGTATCTAAGAGAAAAGAGAAGGAGTATACAGACAATAACATAGCATTTACTCCAAAAATAAGGTGGATGTTTCTGAGGAGATTTGTTACAGGGTTTCCTTCCCCAAACTCTGTTGACATCTGAACTGACAAGCAGTAAAATATTCTCCCACATCAGTATAGAGGTTAAGAAAATAAAGTCATTTCAGGAACAGAGGAAACCCCCTTGCAATTTATTTCTTGTCCCAGTTTAGGAAGCTGAGGATAATTCATAGAAAAGAGTAGTGGTGCCATGCAAATCACACGTTTCTTAACCGGAGGATAACATAACATTACAGTTCCAAGTCTTATATTACAGAAAAATAAGACAGCGGGACTGCTGTCAAGACAGGATGTTGAAAAATTAAACACAAAGATTGCTGAAGAAATGTTATTTTCTTGCAACCCCCCAGACCCATTAAGTGCTACACAGGAATCTGAGTGACACAAGCTGACAAAACCCAGGTTATAACAAACTCTAAATCAGGAATCCAGTGAAACACTGGTACTGTGAGCTCAAAGCTCAGTACCAGTTTTTTTTTTAAACAACTTTAGAAAGCTTTCTCTCTTCTTCTGCATCCCCCCCAAAGGTTACGTCACTGTGCACAATACAAGCACCAGAAGGCAGGGATGTTTCCTGGCGTTTGCTGCAGGCAGTGTTTTGGGGCGATGCTCTCTGGGAGGTGGGCAAGCCAGCAGCGAGGAGGAATGAAGTCCCCTCCATGCTACAGTCCCCTGTCTCCCTTTCCTGTCCCCAAATCCATCACTAACAATTCCTCTGCTCCTTAAGTACCAAACAGATTTTCCTTTCAGAGATGGCCTGATCATTTTTAAACTGCAAGTAATGGTGCTCAATTTATACTTAAGCTTTGAAGATTTTAGTTTCTAGTTAACATCTATGAAAGGCTTATACATCTGAAAGCCAATTTAACTTTTCCTGTTGTATTACCCGATTTAACAAAAGATACAACTTTTACAGTCTTTATTTTGCCAATAGAGTGATGTGTTACTTTACATGGGCTTTATAGTCTAAAAATGAAGAACAGAGATGATGCTGGAGAAAAAAGAAAAGTTGCTCTATATCCTGTGACATTCTCCTTTGTCTCCCTTAGAGATGAATTTAAAGAAGTTAAGAAAAAATTAAGTATCAGGTAAAAGCAGCTTCTGCCTCTCAATGAACTTAGCTGCACAGTGACCAACACAACAGATAAAAGTAATGTCACTTGCCTTATGCTGGAGACAGCTGACATCAGGCAGACTAATAACATACTGTCCTGCAGGTGTCAGAGTTGGGATTTGAGAGCGGGATTTGCTTTTCCATATCTTGTATCGCCTCGTGTGTCACAGCAGTGCCCAGGTCTCCCATCCCACCAGTAAGATGGAATAAAGCAGCACACCAGGCACCTTCCCTATAAGCTTTTTTGGCAGAAAAAGCACATTTGCACCCATAGAGTTTTTTCAAGACAGAATCTCTGTACTCCTAGACAGGAAAGTAAAGCTCTAGGTTGTCTTTCCAGATCTGTGAAAAAACTGGAAATAAGCCAGTTTCTTCCAATGATCCTCAGTTTCACTTTCTAAAGGTGCCAGATCTGTTGAAAAAACAAGTACCTTCTTAGCCAAGTCTGAAACAAACTACAGCAACATTTTGAGCAAATAACAGGGCTAGCCACAATACAAGCTTGCTAAAAATTATCGAAAATTTCACTCACATTCAGACTTCATCCTACTAATATTTCAAGCAAGTCCCGATACTGACACACTGTAGTGACCAATATCTACAGAAGGTAAGAGAAGATGAATTAATCATGACAAAAGCAATGCATTCAAGAGTTGAGGAAAAACTGACCTTAGTTAACTGGACAATTCCTGCTCCTTCACTCTGGATTCAGTACCAAAAAACGAGTAGAGCTGCTATCACTACCCAGGGCTTATAGAAAGCGATACCAGAAAGGAGGAAATGAACCAGCCCAGTCACTAGAAGAGGGGGAATTCCAAAGGAAAAAAATTAAGAGGAACCTCCCTTCTAGCAACCCCTGTATAACAAGCAGTGTTACCTTTACTGGTCACTTGTCACTGCTAAGAAGAGCTTGCACTTATCACTAGTTAGGAACAGACCGATTTATTCGGTTGAATCCGAAATTGGATGAGAGCTGACGGTAACAATTCCCGGTGCTCCCCAGAAATCTACCTCACCTTTTTCATTCCAGTTCAAATCTGTCCTGAAGTCAAGCTGTTATACAGTCCATCAGTAAAATTAAAGCTAGAAGCACGCAAACGCTCTTACCTCGTACCTCCATTTGGTGTAACGGAAGTGAAAGTACTTCTTTCACATGTTCACAGACTCCACCAATACAAAATTAGTGTGGTATCTTGTGCCTGCATCTCTTGCCATTGGCCCAAAATGACAAGTAGAATGTTCTACAAAACAGAAGCTCATAAATCTTGTCTGTCTTACACACAGTGTTCAGGGTTGGCTTCCGACAGAACGTTTATTCATCTAATCATCGCTTACCCTGCCAGCACCTACCTGGCGCAAGACAAACAACCTTTTGAAAACCAATTTCATTCATGAGTGTTCCTGTCATGATGCCTATAGCTGATTCTGCCTGGCTCTGCAAGCTCATCTGCCTATTTTTCTATTTTTTATCATGCATAGACCTACACAAATTAGAAATTAATTATGAAAGAGAATATATTCTCAAGGTAGTATTATTCCATTGGCTATAGCTTATAACAAAAGTTCCACCAGTCTGAAGGGGAAAGGAGGGAAGTGGGATTTGATGAAGTCAACAACATCCAGCACTTGCTGCTTCAGTAAGGCAAGTGTTTAATCAGCTGCTCAGTAACAAATGGCTCCTGCACATGGCAGCAGGTCCTATAAGCAAAGCAGCTGCTGACCTGCATAAGCCTTTTCCCATTGCAGAGGAGATCCACTTCCACCAGGTTCCACAGGAACATGCTGACTGAGAAAAGATAAAGCTATTTCCTTTCTGGGAGTGGCTGATTTGCTCCCAGTATTTACAGAGATGCAGAGTCCACCCTGCAATGCAGATCTATAGCCTCTTCAGGCTCTCTAACCAGCCAGGCAGCTGTGTTCTTGAAATTCCTCTACACATATTAGAAGAAAAGCAACATTTCAGTATAACAGCATTCACTGCAGAAACTAATGGAAGTCTGCACAAATACAGATTCTGCATTTTAGTGCTCTGTTTTGATAGGAGACACTGCATGGGAAATCCCTACAAAAGTTAAGAGGGTTATTTGTTAGCCCTGTTCTAATGTGCAGCACAACCTCACAAGTTATAAGCTCCTTTGCAAGCCCTGCAGGCAGATTTCTTTACCAGCTTCTGAGGCTGTGAGCCCATGAGGCGATTCATATACTTCAAGAATGAAAGCTGGGGGAACAAAAGAGTTCAGCTGTTTACTGTGATTCCACTTTGCAACTATGGCAAAGACTGGTTGTCCACTTTTTGTACAACACCCATAGCTGCTTAGGAACAGCAGAAAGGAATTGCTGGAGCAAATCAGAGTACTGGTTCATCTAGTGGACTGGTCTGTAAAGATGGTCTTAGAAACACAGGGAAAAGCAGACTGGAAAACAAGAGGCTGTGAGACAGCCGAGAACTGCCTAAGCTTCGCAGGTGACCATCAGCTTCTTTGCTTCAATATTTGCTGATACACTGCCCTACTGTAAAAGGAGGGAACAGAACATACTGATTAGTATCGGAAGCACTGCAAAACAGATGTCAATAGTGCACTTTGCAAGACGGGGAAAGCTGGGACTTTTTTGTCCAAAAATTGTAAAGATCTGTTTTGTGGTAGAAGAAAGAGTTGCAGAACAATTAAGTACTTAGTGAGAAACCTGCTGATACCAAACTGTTCCTGAACCGAGTTCTCTTTGCAAGGCTTCTTCAGCATGAAACAATGATTGAACATAAGGCTGAAAAATTAAAAAATTTCAAAAAGAAAGTCAGGAAAACATTTGCTTCAAAGGAAGCTGAAGTCTCTAATACAATTTGAGTCATTTCCTGGTGAATTAATGTCTTTGAAGCCACTTTTTTTAAACCCATCTTTACTATAAAATCTAGAGAACAGTGACAAATAGTTGAACATGTGATGGATGAAAACTAGTGCTTCTTCTGATGCACTTCAGCTTCCCTCTGTCATGTCTCAAACACAGGCTTTGTGACAGAGATACATACCCAGGCATGACAGGATCAAGATCTTTGAATGGAGATTTTAGGTGCTACCACTACAAAAATGAGAAGCAGCAGCTATCTTTTCAAGCACCAGGGATTTAATTAAAAGTAGAAAACAGACTATATATACTCCTAGCACAAGTGACACTAGGCCACTTGCTATGATACTCTACAAATAAAATATGAATTCTTGGCATTAATTTGAACGTGTGTAATAATAGAGCTAAAATCTTCCAGGTTAGTATTTTGCTTGCTTGTCTTAGAATCACATAATTGTCCAGGTTGGAAGGGACCTTTCAGATTATTGAGTCCAACCATCAACCTAACACTGACAAAACCATCACTAAACCATGTCGCTAAGTACCAAGTCTTCCCATCTTTTAAATACCTCCGGGGATAGCCATTCCACTTCCCGGGGCAGCCTGTGACAGTGTTTGATAACCCTTTTGGTGTAGAAATTTTTCCTAATATCCAATCTAAACCTCCCCTGGGGCAACTTGAGGACATTTCCCCTTGTCCTATCACTTGTTACTTGGGAGAAGAGACCTATGTCCCCTCACTACAACCTCCTTTTTTCTTCTCCCAGCATTTCCTCTTGTACTTTCATCCATGCCTTGAGAAGTGATGTCCAATACTTTATTTTAGGAGAGGAAAAGATTTATACCCCTCACTACATTGCAGCCCAAGGTCCTTCCATAAGTTTTACAGGATTACCCCAATATTCTACTAAGGGTTCTTTTACTCTCCTTTAACAGTTGCTTGCTTTTATAAAAGTAATTCTGAATCCTATAATTTAAGCTGGGGTTCTGTCATTTTACATAGAATGGCCAATGTTAGGGTTGTCTCAGAGCTACACCTGTTCTCCAACACATACAGTAATCCTCTGGTGGGTAAGACCAAAAAGTGAGTTCACTGCCTCAGGATTATAAGGTGTCTGGATTTTTATCTCTCCTGCTGGCCACTAAAGACCTCAAAACTCTTGAATCCAGCCTCCTAAGTCATTTACCACATCCCCTCCTTAAATCTGCAGCAGTGTCTTGTAGACAGTGCAATTTTGCTGCTTATAGACATCTGGAATGTAAAGTGGAGAGCATTCCTCCCATATATGATTGAAAAAGACAAGAGATTTCCCTACATGAATTACCAGCATGGGCCATGAACAAATACTACTCAGACTATCAATGGTTAGTATGTCTGTTCAGAAAAACGGACCTTATCATGGTCTCTTTATCTGCTTTGCATTTCTCGTTCTGCAAAAGGTAGCAAAGAACAAATTTTATTATGGCCTGGCTATGAAAATGGATATCCCGTAGCTACCCTAAATGTTAGATCTCTTTTTAGCTGCTCTTGCATTACATTCTGCCCTCTTCTCTTCCCCACCTTCTCTCCACTGATGTACTTTGCACTATGCCACAATGCAATCTCAAAATGCAATAAACAAAAGTAAATCTTTAACAAAGCAAAACAGAAAAAAAAAAGCTGATTTACCAGAAATGTACTTGCTTCCTGTTGGCTCATTATCTGTCATGTTTTGAGGCTTACTGCCACAGAGGTTTAAACAACAGAGGGGAACCAAAGTGTTCCCGTACAGGTCCCATTTTTCCATAAAGGTCAGAGATATCTTCCTTGCAAGGTCCTCTCTGTCTTTTTCATGGAGCAAGGCTTGATGGTACTCCTTGGATATCACATCTTCCTTCAGCATGAGGTTAAGCAATGCGTGGTCATCAGAAGCTGTAGCAGTTGAAAGAATATTCCTTACTCTAGGCAGGATCTCCTTAAAGAGATTCATACCTGCATCTGAAGACGTTTGAAGGAGGTCTGAGCAAAATCTGAGCTGTTCCAACAGAATTAAAAAAATCCACTCAGTCAGCATCAAAAAGATGAAGTGAAAAAAAAAGTTAAGAGAATTTGGCCTGCAATAGCAGAGGTATTTCCTCATTTGATTAAGCCTTTAAATAACATTTCCAATAACAAATAACTTCTTGATGAAATGACACAATAGCAGAATTCTTCCAAGTATTCATAAAACACAAGTTTCCAATCAGCAACATGGTCACCTGAAAAAATAATTTAAAAAAAATGTTTGTCCCATTAAAGAAGGATTGCTATAGGTGGGTCTTTGCCTCCTGGCCAAGGAGTATGGGCCCATTAGTGGTGAATTGCTGAATCAGAACAGTACCAAAAGCTTCAGCACAAAACACATCCTCTGCAAGAGGGACAGGTTTATAACGTGGAAAATCCAATGTAAGCTTAGTTCTTATTTTTCTCTTTATTTCCTACTAGGTTTTATTACCTCGAATAGCGTCGTGATTTTTTTTCACCATTGGACACATTCGAAAGTGGAGCAATAACTCCACCTAGTAAGAAGTAAAGCACTAAGAGGAACTTGATAAATCCTTATAAAAACTTTTAAGTACACTACTGTAAATTCTGGTTAAGATCCAACATATCTTTGTAGAATAACAAGAATTTTCTGCTTTTTCTGATGTTTATGTTCAATATCAGGACGTGCATGTGAAACACTGCAAAAATAGGCTCCCTCTTTATCCAAGAGTATGATTTTGACTTGCACTGCAGGTGGGTAACAAGTTTTACTGTAATTATCTAAATGGCAACTGAGAAAAGTAGATTAATTTATTTTTCTTATGGAAAAGTAAATCCCTTGGATCTTCATGCATATTCTTATCTCACTCAGAATTTCTCTTTTAAACGTATTTTTCTTTGAAGTTGCTGCCTACGTTGATTCAAAACAGAAGAGACAACATTAGTTTTGCTGAAGTATGAGTAGGAATAAGCGCCAGCTCATTCAGAGTAACATTGTTCCCAGGCTATTACATGAAAAAGACTGTTCCCCATCGTTTTATCAACATAAAAGTGCACTGAATAAGATGCCTTCACTTGTACTTTACCACATTGTGGAGCAGAACACATGCTAAAGGCAGCTGGGGTTTTACCTTGCAGAAAGTTGGGAACTGCTTGCTGTCACAGCAAATCTGACTAAGTTTACCACAGCTTGGGGAAGAGAGACAGTCTCAATCTCAGCTTCTCCTGCAATCAGTGTCCTCTTGAATGGGTGCAACAGATTTAAAAAAAAAAAAAAAAAGAAGTATTGTCTCCATTACTTGGCTATCATTTTTGAAGGTTTTCAGAAACATTTCTCAGCATCATCAGTCACATTCAAGGCCCTTCTAGGCAGCAGAAGCAGAAGCACGAGAAGCTGCGTATTAAAAGAAGAAACTTGACTTAAACTGTAATCCTCAACCAGTCTCTGCAACTCAATGAGCTGCTGCACCTTATCTCTGCAAAAGCCAAATACAGAAAGCCTTGCTCAGTGCTCCAGGGCATAAGTGTGTTTAACTGTGACGGGATATAATAATGAGGGAAAGGCAGATTTCTTTTTGTGGGCAAAGAACTCCCCTCCATAGAATAGTTCCCTTCAGAAGCAGACAAGCAAGCGAGCAAATATGTTGTGATACATCATCATGATTGCCACTTAAGCATGAGAAAAGCAGATTTTCTGCAAGTGCTTCACACCTTCAGCAATTTCCATCTGCAAATGTGCCCAGGCAAAGTACACCATGAATAGATTACAGGCTTTTCAACCCCAATACAATATTTTTTCTTGTGTTATGTCTGGATTTGAGACTGATCAAAAGCAGGATTGCCTTTGTGTAAGTGTTAAGATATACAGATTTTGAGGTGATTCCTGTTTTACTCTTCCCACGTTTTAAGGATTCCTGAGGAGTTTTCCAAAAAAATCTCATGATCAACATCTGGGAGAAAACATGGTTTCTATAAAGCTGTCCCCGGCTCTTTCTGGGTTACAGGCAAACATGCCAAGCAATAATGTGCTAGAAATATTCTGCCTTTGACCCCTTATCTTGTAGCTAAAGCCAAAATAAGGGAAAAGGGACTACAGTGGCTTAAGCTTTCAAAACTTAATCCAAGTTCTAGTGCTGCTACAGTTCTAATTTGTAATTTTGAGAAAATAATGAAATGTGATTTCTATTTCTGCTTTTGTTTTTGCATTTGTATAAATAATAATATAATAAAATCTTAATATTGTGACACTAGATAAAATTTGCTAAGGCTCATGACATACCCAGATGCCAGGTACTGAAGGACGTAATCTGGCCTACATTGGTACGCTTTCAGCTGCTTCACTGTCCCCAGGAAAAACAGTTAAATTAATTGCTAAAATTTTACTGAGATTATTTGGATTTCAAAATTAGCTGTAGACTTTGGGCAACATCATATTTACTTAGAAGTAACACTTCCTCTCAATGCAGAGAAATCAAAAGCGCAAGTTCTCCTTTTTAACTAACTTTCCTCTTTAAAATGTATCATAGCACAAACAATGTGTGTGAAAAAGAGAACTAAATCAGGCTGTACATTTTTACTATTTGCTGCTTATGTTGCTGTTGTTTAACATTGTCTGTAGCTAAGGCATGTGTTTTCCTTTGGACTTTGAGAGGAAGACTACCACGATGATCCTTAAACATACAGACAACTGCTATGGAACACCACCCTCATTTATATAAGCTGTGTGTCAATTAAAGAGATTCCTTAGAACGGGAAGGGAAGTTGTGCAGTTGAATACATACCTTCATCTGGGAAGCAGAGAAATGAAATGCTGATGCCTGTATTATACAAGCTTGAGTCATTGCAATCAGAAAGTAGGGAAACTTGTTAAATAGGCTTTCCAGTCTATGAAAAATTGCTTGACCAGCAGCACA
>KZ506366.1:204213-216397 GCA_002844005.1 Limosa lapponica baueri | reverse complement strand
AGCAAGTAAAGGTTTCTGGTCATTCTGAAACCTGCACAGCTAGAACTTCAGCAACAGAATAAAGAATTTTTATGCCTACTATTATCCAAATAAAACTTTTGGGGAACAAAATAAATGACAGAAGAGCACTATTTTAATATAATGGCATTTAAAGTTCTTTTTAGTGCTCTCAATTGCATTTTTCCATCTCATCTTTAAGGCAACTCATTTATCTATGTTGCCTGCATTTGAGAGGCAGCCAGATGTTGACATACACAGAGAATTCTTTAGAAAGAAATAAAACTATAGGTAACTAATTAGCTTACTAATATATAGTCAAGGCATCATTATAATGAATATGCCTTATTTACACACTGTTAATTGTATCCCTTGTGTACTACAGTCAAAAATTAAATAGTAACCTACATAAATAACATATAGCAACAAAAGCATCAATATATATTATAGACTCAGCTACAATTCACAAGCACTTAAAATAAGCTTATTGCAACTGAAACAAGAAGTTCTGTCTTCCCTGGAACTGAGCAAAATATTTTCTATTTTCCCCAGAACATACAACGCATAGCTGATGGTTCTATCCTACTTGTTCTGTAAACAGCGTAACCCTGAAAGCAAAACCCAGAAGCCTCATCACCTCAACATTACTTTAGAAGCACAATAAAATGGTGGTTCAATTGTATGAAGAATTTTATACTATTTATCCCTACTTTTGGGGCACAATTTCTTATTCTGCTCAGAGAATTACAAAGAACATACTGTCTCCTCTGCGTAGGCTTTGCGTAGGTTTCTCATACTTAAAAGCTTGCAATGATATTGGTTAACTGCCAGATTTCAGCCACCTCTCTAACCTCTCCCTTTCAGTGGGTGTGAAAGGGTTTACTTTTAATATATATTGCTACTGACTAAATTTTGTCTTGTTCTCCTGGATTCTCAGCAGCAATTCCCAAGTTAGAGGCTTCCCCAGAAAGCACGTCAAAGGATTCCCACCCACACACTGAATATCTAACGGGCCCTGACCCATTTTCTCCTCATTAAAGCAGCACTACATATTTTAAAAAATAAAAATAATAAACAGAGAGGCTAAATGAATGCAAAGATTGCAGTTGGAACTCTACACTCTTCAAATTTTAGTTCTGACTAAAATCACAGCAAAGAGACAAATTTAAAACACAAACATGAGATGTATTTTTCCTCAGTGTCCTCATTCAGTGACTTATTACTCAAGCTGTCTTTCGGCTAAGTACAAGGAGAACTTCATTTATTAGTGCTGAATATAGAAAAATCCTGAAATTTAGCCATACTTATCTCCTCTTCCAACCATATCTTTGGGCATATTTCTGCAACTTGAGCTTTAATAATCTTGTAATTCAGTGATATAGACAGATATAGTATGCTTAAAAAAAAAAGAAGCCTCATAGTGAGTAATAGTCGGAACTACCTCATTTTAATAAGATTATTAATGTTATCTAACGAGGATAAGCAACAGCAATTAACACTAAATTTTTCAAATTGAAGTTTTTTTTATGGTAGAATGGACTACTGTAAATACTACTGCAAGACTCAAGATCTGTCATGTAGTTGATATGTTGGAATTTATTAACATCCGCAATTAAACAGGTACAGTTTTAAGTAGAAACAAAACGGCAACAGAAAATTCAATTGATGTATGACTTTCAATTTGCCCATTGCATTCACAATGTCAGACGTAGGGGGAATCAGATTTTACTGGTTACGGTTCCATAACTGCCTTTTCCCCACCCTTGTGCCATCACCTCCAACCTTCAGCAAGTCAAGTAACCTCTCCCAAAAGAGCAATGTTAAACAGAAGAGGTGAAAAAACCCCTAGAACAGAAAAACAATGGAGAAGTTTATACTTCTGTGTTGCACTTCAGCCAGTTTCATCTACAGTTGTGCTTCTTCCAGAAGGGTCAGCCCTACATTTCTCTCTGCAACTCTGCCATTGCCACTTTTAAGCTAGCACACCTATTTCTGTGGCTGCTTGGTGAACTACACGAGGGAACTCTTCCACCTGAGAATAGAGTTGACCAGATAAAAGATGCCAACTGGATGAATTTGCTGAGCTTTTGATGCCAACACAGACTTGAATTAAACTGATAAAATTATGACAAAAGATTTATTTCTAACAGTGCAGAAAATAGACTGAACACTCAAAGAAAAAAATTCATTTGTGAAAGCTCCATATCTCATAACATAAGTAATGCTTTATACTTACAACTGATTTGTTATCAAACTCTAGCTTTACCTCTTATTTAGAAATGATATACTTATGCCTCCTCCTTCCCACTTTTAATTTAACAATGCCTTATGCAACTGACTTTCCAGGAAAAGTAGATTAATAACGAGCACATATACCATATATGAACATTCTTTTACCTTAATTTTCAACATAAGCTATTATGAAAAAAGATATATTTACCTTCTGAAAAAGGGCCCAGCTGTTCTTTCTAATACGAAAGACAGGAGATGAGGGAAAACGCCAAAACAAGTAAGAATACTGCTCTGTATCTTACAATATATATCCAAGGGGCATCCAGTCATCTTTCCATGATTAAGACTTTTCACTAACACCACGATACTATTTAAGAAACCACTTAATTCTAATGAAAACTTGTGTCTGTAAAGGTGCACAACACCATGTCTGGAGTCCAAGTAACCAAGTTTATATAATTTTATGAACAAAAATAGGAACTAGATTATAAAGCCATATTAAACTACATCAACTACAATACTATATTGATTAAAGCTCATCTTTTCACAAACATAAGCAAGCATAGAATTAACAATGTCAGTCACTGGCAGAATGACACTAACAGTTGCAAAATCTCTTCATCTCTCTGGAAAATAAATTTCCTCCACAGCCAGGTTTGCATAGGATACTTTACGGATAAACATATATTGAGTCAGAGGACTGTTCATCACTGTCTTACATTGTGTGAACATTTTGGAAAATTATGATTAGCTAAATGATTAGCTTCAATTTGAACTACATGTATTATTTTTTTTTTTTCTATGACACAAAGAACAGAAGACTTTACAACTCCCATGACATCTGGTGGAACATGTTTGCAGGCTTAGATTAAAAGAAAACGGACTTCCCTTGCCAACATTCTCCACACTATTCTGTCGAAAAGAACATCCTCTGGAGAAATAACAGTTGAGAGACAAATTCCATAAATTTATAAGCATACACTGCATGTCACTTCATCCCACAATGAACTGAAAATTTAGAGAAATATATTTAAGTGGTCTTACAGAGTAGAATGACTAGAAACTGAGTTACGCTTTCTTGTCACACAATTGCATTTCTCCTACTGAACATCTGACAATGGCACTTGAAGAAAGGAATGCACAGTTTAACCTTTTCTTTTGGAAAAGGTGAGGGATACCTTCTGCATTGCTTCAATAGTACTGCTGCCTTAGAACTCCTTTTTATGTGGGGAAACATGACTGAACAACCAGGTGTTTCTTAATCCATCTCTTCCAGTTTTCTCCTTATTGGAAAGATTTGCTTTTCCTCACGTAAAAGTTTTTTTGAAATAATTACTGCAATGTTTTCAACCTGACAGTATTTGTCTTCTCCTTCCTACTTTCCCTAAATTTCCTAAGTTTTAATTATTTAATATTATTTATTTTGTATCTACATACTTTTACGTCTTTGTCAAATTTAAACAACAGCACTTTCTGAAATGCTCGTATTCCACTCTATGTATTATACACTTTTGCATGCATTTACTCATGCTCCAACTGTGCTGTTTCTTGAATAAAGGAACAAGAACTTTGTTAAATAAAAAAAAAAATTCTAAAAATTTGCATTTAGCAATTGTTCCTTTAGTAAATTCAGCACTGTATTTAAAAAGAAAATTGAAGTATGAGCTTACACAGAAATAGCAGCTTATTAAATTGTTTAGTAGTTTCTGAAGCCAGTGGCAAAATATTTAGCAAGCCTTATACTGAATAAATTAGGTTTTGTTTTTTAAAAATTAAAATATACATAAGCCATATTTAAATTAACTCATTATTTGATTTCAAAGTCTATTATTCCATCCTTTTTTGTGAACTATTTACCACAAAGTGTATGTTTTTATACATACAACTCTGCTGTCAGAATCATCTCAAAGCAAGCAGAACACATGAATACTTTTAAAATAAGCTTTTAAATATAAAATTTGATACTTGATGCATACTCAAAATTAACAGC
Organism: Limosa lapponica baueri; assembly: GCA_002844005.1. Taxonomy (NCBI): domain Eukaryota; kingdom Metazoa; phylum Chordata; class Aves; order Charadriiformes; family Scolopacidae; genus Limosa; species Limosa lapponica. The sequence continues at coordinate 212,178 of KZ506366.1, read as the reverse complement.
GTACAGAATATGCATTTAACTCCAAAAACCGCAGAAGAATTTCCATGCAAATATTCATAAATAAATTGAATTGGATGTCCTACATAACAGGGTATATACAACATATAATGCTATTCTACAATTAGCCATTAAAAACTATGTATTAAAACTATAAAAATATATTAAATTGTGCATCTCGTACCACAGAATTAACTTTATCTTGACCATATTTAAGACTGGAGAAGACAACTTACGGGTATGATTCTGAAAGCTGCTGAGCTATTTTATAAGCCGTGGGGTCTCTGTCTAATGCATATATCATAATGTCGCTGGCTTTCTCTAGAAGAGCTCTAGTATGACCTCCAGCTCCAAACGTCATATCAAGGAAACGCTGTAGAGTAAGAAAGACAACACCATTACCTTAAAATAAAAAAGTGATAAACCAATTGTTGATTTGAATCTTCTTTTTCTCTCTTACATACTGGAGGAAAACATACCATCCAGCATAATCACAATGCCTTTTTGGAATTATTTTCATATTTTGTGCAGAATTACAATCATGTCAGAGTAATCTTTTTAGGGGCTGTGACCTTCCCCCGCCAATCCTTCCAGAACAAAAGGACAATCATTTGGTACAACCAGCTGCAGCTTCATACTCTTCCCATTTCTGAGTTTAGAGGAAAGCCACTTGTTTCACTGCTTTGTTTGGACTTGCTCCATTTGACTGATACAAAAATACACAGGACATGGGACTACAGGTAGTAATCAGCACCATCTGCTTTGTAAGAACATGTCTAAAAGGAATGCCGATGTATTGTGTATCAATTTAAAAAATGACACTATCATAGTTTTTATAGCACAGGTCAAAGTGTGATGGCAGCACAGGCACAGAAATATCCAGAGTGGGACTAACCTAACTAGCACAGAAAACCTAAGTTTTCAAGACACAGCACCATTGATTTCAGGTTCCCTGCGCCAGGACAAAGCTACCCGTTTAGGTTACTAAGATACACTGAAGCCCAATCCTGCTGTATCTTCTCTACCATCATTACATATGGAATCATCATCATACACATAGGAATACCCACCTTAACAGCAATCCCATTTCAACTGCTGATGTGACATACTCTATGGGCTCAAGTTAGACTTTTTGATAAACAATACATCTTTTTCTTGCTTCTGGGGAATACTTACTGCGCGTGAAACATATACCATGTCTGTCTTTTTTGGATACACAAACTAAGACTGGAAGATTTTTAGTAGTACCAGGCAGACACAGCCATCCTCACCAATCTTCTAGACTAAAAATGATGACACATGGAAGAAACTTTGAATGAAGTCTGACTAAAACACGCATAGGTACAGATTCGGCACAAGGTGAGTACAATTGGGTATTGAAATTCCTATAGCAAGTCTCTCAGAACTCAAAGTTCCTGAAAATAAACGGAAGTGTCACATTCCTGCCATCAAAAACTTCACCAAAAAAAAAAAAACAAAACCCAAAACAACACCCAACCACCCACAAAAAACCCAAACAAACAAAAACAAGGCTTTCTGTCTCATACTTGAGAGGGTGATGGGGTCATCAAGTTTCACACAGAGATAAGGTGACTTCAGAAGGCTGGTTAACTCCCAGCCATATCAGGGGGGAGAACATCTGGAGCAAACGGTTTACCTGCAACGAAGGGAGACTGAGCAACTGGTGTGCAGCATGTCCCAACAGGAGAAAGGAAGGAAATAGCAGAAGGGCAGGTGAAATAACACTCTGAAAGGGTGAACACTCCTGAGAGCTCTGCGGCTTCTGTAGGCTCATTCTAGAGAGTTTTCTGCAGTCAGAGTCCATTTGACCAACACCTGACCAGGAGGCTCTGCTCCTGAGACTTTCCTAAGAAACAATGACTTGGGTCACGGTCAACCACCTTGAACCAAGGCAGGTTCCACTGTGCCTGGAATCACAAGATTCCACGAATGGAAGAAACACAAGAAAGTTAGTTAGAACTTAACTGTAGTTTAAGTCTTTTTTATGCGTAAAACAGCAGTAAAAGCTGCCCCATGGGCCTTCCTCCTTTGGCCTCCATACAAGATAAACTGTAAGAACAAATTATCCATATCCTTCAATATGAATGCCTGGTTGGGTTGTTTTCACTTCACAAATTATTTTTTTTATGTGAAACAGTTTTTGAAGACCTCTTATCGAGCGCAATCATATTAAATAGGAATTAATGTGAACTTATTTACAAAAATTATAGGCCCCAAAGGTAAGCAACCTTTTAAGTGAAATTTCGTAACTTACGTCTTGACAGAGCTAAGATTCAACCATAAAATCCCTTTGGATAAGAACAGGAATTCAAAGGCAATGAAGAAAGACCCAAACCTTTTTCCAGAAATAGTTTTTAGAAAACATAAATAAAGGCTTTTTAATGGAAATGCCATAATAATAAAACTGAATATTTATGAGACTAATAATACAACTCTACTGTGGATAAAAGTAAGTGAAAATTATGATCCTTTAAGATCTTTAGGTTGTCATGATTTTATTTCTTTGTGTTATACCATCATGCTTCCTAAGCTTACGCTCTAGAAGCAGAACTTTCCTATAATATTTTACAAAGTTCACGCAGGAAAAAAAATTAGTTGGCTCATTATCCAATATTAAATAGCATCATTCATACAAAGAAATAAAGAACTGACATTGAATTTTATTTTTTTGTAAGCAGTCGTATAAGACAAAGTTATGTTACAGAAGATATAATACCCATACTATATAAATGCTCCCACAATCTATTTAAGCATTCTTATTTATCTTCTGCTGTAACAAAACCAAAAGTATATTCACTGAAACCAATTTATAAGCAGAAAACTGAAACAGCCAGAAAAGCATGGGTATTTTTTAAAAGACAACTAACCACAAGAATTTAGCTAGGTTTTGGCAATACTTGCATACATGAAAAATTCCAAGCTACTGAAAATATTTATTTTCTCTATAAGTTCTCACATTATCACTGTTGATCAGATTCTGAGAACCTCTCTTACGATAGGGGTCCATTCAGTATGGGGGTTTTTTTGCACTGTTAGTTGTACTATCCTTGTAAAAATCCACTACTGGCTATTGAGGGGGGTATTAAACTAATTAGCAAAATTTGTATTACCTTTCTTAAATGAAAATTATTAATATAAAAGTGTAATTGTTAACCCTGCATTTAGCTTAGAAAGCAGCAAAAACTAACATGAATTCTAGAAAATATACAAATCCTCTTAAATTACTCTTAAAATTTCCAACAAATATCTGATATTCTTTGATATCAACTAAGTTATTTCCATTTAGTCCTCACCAGAAGTAATGTACATAAGCAATAAATAGCTCTTTCACTTTTATCTTCTATTTCTGTAGAAAAATCCCCTTAGAAAAATGTGAAGGAACAATAGAAAATTAAAACCACCTTTTTATTTTTTGCATAGGATTAACCCGCTCAGAAATGCACTCAAAACACTTGGTCACAACAGTCTCAAGTGTCACTAAGGATTAGCACTTATTCTGCAGCATTACAAAACAATCAAAACCAATCTAAATTACATCACAATTCCTCTTGGGAAAAATACATTTAATCAACATGAGTAACATCATCTGGACTGGGTTTGGTTATTTAGTTTTGTTTAAAAAAAAATAAGAACAAAGAAATGCTCATATTTGATATCATAGCTAGAAATCTATCACTAAAATTTTTGAAAACCTCAACATTGCCTTTCCTGAAACAGGCCTACAATGTTGGCAGGAAGAGTCAAGGCAGATAAAAGTATCTGCTTCTAGCACTTCCTATTTCTTCTTTAAAACAAAAAAAAGTTTGGAATAAGGATTTTATTCCACTTAAACTCACTAGTGATGTGAAGTTCCAGAAAATAGTCTGTCTTCACCAATATTTTTACCAATTTGCTTCTTTCTTGTACACCTGTTTGTTTTCTAAACATCTAATTCTTCTTTGGTGATCTCTCAAAAGTATTACAAAGATTTGATCCTTTGTGCCTTTCTCTCACCAGCACTTTTGTACTATGGGGAAGGTCCTTTGTTTCATCAAGTTTGAATAGCAGAAAATGAAAAGACGAGTTAGGGACCTTTTTGGCCAAGCTTATATACAGACAGTTTTGCTTTTTAAGCAATATTTAATACTGAGGGTTTTTTTCCAAATGAATTTTTGAAGATCTCATGGCTCATTTAAGAATACTTACATTTGTTATGTTGCTTAATCTCACCTTTCCTTATACACATCTGCCTCTGCTTTCAAGAATTTTAAATTTTATCAACTTTAAGCTTGATAAACCCCTTATACTTGCTGAATATTAATGAACCATACAGAAGATCTTACAAATAAACCAAAAATGAATAGTGGTAGTGCAAAGGAGAGAAGAAGAGAGAGGATGAGGATCATTGTACCATGACATAGTGACAAGCTCTCAATATTGTGACAGCATCTAAAAACTTGAGTTAAGAATTCATGCAAGCATTCACTGAGAATAAAAACTTGCTCGCCAAATTGTATTGCCCTTTCTGAAAGAACCAATAAAAACCAACCAAACCTTTAAGCAGCAGTAGACAACTGTAACATGATCTTTAAATTGGTACCACTACATAAAAGAGGATCCTGGTCTGTTTCAAGTGGAAGTGACTGCAGGACAGAATACACAAAAGCAAACCTAATTAAGGCTATATTAAGTACATTTTGGTATAACTTAAGGTAAATAAAGACCTTCCATGGATACTCTTTGAACTGTACAGATACATATGCCTAAACTAGCAAGTAAGAACACATACAGATGCCTCATAATCTAGCTGTTCCACTCCAAAGCAACATTTTGCATCTGGAACTTATAGAAAAAAATAGTCTTAAGTTATCGAATAAAATAATTTTATTATTAACACAACTATTTTGGAGCAGTGATCAAATTTGACATTAATCACTATATTATATTGCTTCATAATATGCTTTTTATGTAGCCCATTTATCTTTCATGCCTGAAATAAAGGAAAGATGCTTCATTTTTTCTTCCTCTTTCTCTCTTGCCTAGTAGTTTTTAATCAAATAAAATTAAATGACATTTTATCCTCCTGGTCCTATAAATACCAGTAAAGATTATTACATGAATTCCTCCTGCAGTGACTCACCGTTCCATTGTTAAGTTATGATAGCCCCATCAGAGTTCCCCATAGGAATTTTATAATCAGTTTGTGACTGTACGTTTTAGAAACCATTTGGCTCTTTCATGACATACAGACAGCAACAAACAAATACTTTATAGCCTTCATTTTACAACTAGATTTAAGGTAGTTATAGAGATACAAAGAGTTCATCTTCCTCATTTTTGTATACAAGACTTCACTGACAAGCTATCTCCTAATAAATGCCTTTTAAACACTTCATTTTACTATGACTGAAGTCATTGGTAATTCCACTTACGATTGTGTTCCGCATCTAATAAAGTGTATTCCATGATACCTGATAGCCTTTGCAATTATTTTTCCTTTACTGTGTAACAAAATGACATTGCAGAACTGATGCAAAACTGAAATTCAAACATAGCATACATAAATTGAAATTGCACGAGACATTTTTAAAATACGAAAAATACAAATTTTCTCACTAGTTCCAGTAATTTCTAGTCTCTGCTTTCTTTTTTTTTTTTTTACAGGGAAGAACTTTGTCATGTTCTGAAAGTCCTCCTTTAGATGCACAGCTTTATTTTCCACTACTAACCTTAATTCTTTCAATCACTTCATGGTGATGAGCTGATCGTTCACAAAACACTTTTTCTTTCTCTTGCAGCCCCGACATAGTCTCAAAACGGACTTTGACAAATTGTACTAAATATCCAAGACATTCCTGAGATGGAATACAGTACATGAAGTACTATACAGTCTTCTATCCCGGCCATCAGTACTTCATAAGCAATCTCTCTCTTTTCCATTGCTGACCATGACAGACTTCTGCTGTTTACCTTTTGGTCTAGACAAACTTGGATCTCACCCTGTTGACACTTAAGTGATACCGAAACACCGTTATTATTAACTAGTACGGATAAGGCACTCTCCACTGCTCTTTCCAAAAGATGACAGGAATTACTTCTAAAAAAATGGAGAGCCTTTTGTTTCTAAAAAAACAACCTTGCACTGCATAATTATTTTCTTTAACTCCCAGCCCTGTTTATCCACCTTTTTTCTTTTTAAAAAAATAAATCTATTCTCCATTGATAGTGACCATCCTCTCTATCTTCAGCAAGTGGTATCACCTGAACCATCTTAACACCAAATTCACTGATTAAAAAAATTAAAATAAACAATAATTTAAAAAAACCCCAACAATCTCAAATCAACCTTCCTGCAAAAAGTAGTTCCTTCCTCCAGCCCTCTGTTTCATGCTTCCTCCAAAGAGTGACACACACTCACAGAAGGGACAACTGTACAATCATATCCCTTTGATGCTCTTCCATCATATTTTTGGCACTTTTCCCTTTTTGTCTAAAGAATTTCTTCCTTAAGTGTCAGTCGTTTAAGTGTAGTAGGATAATGTACTGAGCAGAACGTTTTGCAGTACCCTTCAGAATACATTTGTTGGGGTATCCTCCTCAGGAATTAAATGCTTAGAAGGTTCATCAAATAGCACGAGCAAATCACTTAGAAGGTAATGAAGACAGCTATCATGTCAGTCACAAAGAACAGCAGGCCAGTCACGGAAAGACAAACTGATATTACATATACTGAGACGCATGACCTCTATACAACGTAGAAGTCAACTTTGCCATTTGTAATATATGTATCAAAAATGGTTCCGATGTAGTTTTCGTTACTTGCTAGTAATCCAAAAGAAGGGAAAAGAATCCTACTTAATTAGTCACCTCTTTTAGCTAATAGGAAGGACATACTTCCTGTTTTGCAAAAAAAGCAAGCCAAGAGTATTTTTCAGAATAGGGAACAATATGAATGCAAAGTTTAAAATACAAGCAGAAGAAAAACTAACCTGGAAAAAATACACACTTCACCGGTACTGTATCAACATTATATGTTAATATTACATTTTAACAGTGATACATGCCTGCAGGTGGTCTTTCCATGCAAAACTGAGCTTCACAAACAATAAACTGGAATCACGGAACTTTCTTGTGGGACCTAGAGACCCCGCTGCCACAGCTGAGAACACAGAACACAGCCTCAGTTCCTCACCCTCCGTGTTCCATCTTCCAGAAGAAAAATCAGGAGTTCGAAAGAATGACAATTACAAAATTAGTGTCTTTTCAGTGCTTGCATAACCTTTTTTTTTTTTTGAAATTAAATGGGCTCTTTCTACTTTTTACAGGCTTGAAACAAAAAACCAAACACAGAATACTGATTTAGTTGAAAACAAACTAATAAACTTCGCAAAGAAAAAGGAAGATCAAGTACCCAGCATCCAAGCTATGATACCTAACTTTTCAGCTCATTAGAAGAAAAGAAAAAGCAGGTATCTACTGCCTGAAGAAAGAAAAATAAAATGAAGAAAGACCCTTTCATGCAATTGAGACGTCAAACATCAAAATAACAATATTTTTTCTTGACATATTGTTATACTAGATATTCTAACAAAAATAAGTTTACAAAAATAAATGGTTATGTGATGAGAGCAGTGACATATTTGTACAATACTAAAGCCACTAGTGTATTCCAAGCCAATCACGACTAGGTCATGGTGCTTCTCTCTGCTTTCACTGATCTTTCTTAGTGGGATGAAAAGCCAATATTTGTCACAATGATAGTTTCCATATTTGAAATGAGCGCTAGTGTTTTCTTGTAAATGCAAAGAAGGTCAAACTACTAGTATGCTTGCATTTTGAACTGAGATGCTTGTTAAGCCTAACAATAAATATTTAATTTATTACTGCATTGCCAGGCACTGCTGGTAGGTATCTAAGTACTTACTCTTATTTTATTTGTATCTATTCGATCGCTTTGTGGAAAAAAAA
>KZ506366.1:168631-181199 GCA_002844005.1 Limosa lapponica baueri | reverse complement strand
GTACAAGAACAAAACAAAATAAATAGCTTATTCACCCACTCTCTAGCTATGCCTACCTTAGCAGGCCAGTGGAAGATTCTCAAAGGGCAGAACAACCGTTTTGTGAGACACGTGTGCCAGTGGGACTTACTTCAGACCATTTCTACTTTGGTTCTTCAGGCTGAATATTTATTACCAGTTGGAATATAAGGTGCACTCTCAGAATCCATCTCCTGGCTCAGTCTGAAGAAACCCAGTTTGTGCACTGCAGTGTGAACCATCTGCTTCAAGCAGGGACAATCAATACATTCTCTCAAAAGCAGATTCTGTACTCAGGAACTGAAACGCTAATACAGATGAACCCTCTATTGTGCTAGAAAAAAGTGGAGTTTGAAACATAATTATTTAAAATATAATTTTTAAATGTAATTATGTTTTAAAATTTATTTTTTTAAATGTAATCTAAAAGTATTTTCCAAAGGAAGCTCATAAAATACAGACACAATTGATGCAATCTGGGAAACCTTTCAATGCCGTAATTGTAAGTGACAATTAAACAATTCAGTTATCTCTACTGCGTTATTGAAACCCTACAAATTGAAAAACAGACGATGTAAATTATATCTATCATACCAAGATGCATTTTTCATGTATTTAGTTTAGTATTTTTTAATACTTATATGATGTTCCCAGTCAGCTTCCCTTCTCTTGATAGAGTTAAGACTGGATATAAAATACAGATGACTGTGTAATGCAACTTTTTTTTTATATGTCTGTATCTGTACAAACAATACCTGTTCAATCATAAACCAGTAGTTAAACTGGTAGATGTATATAGTCTTGAGTTTAAAAAAAAAGAAAAATGAAGTATTTTTCACAAATTTGCTGTAAACAAGATCATATTAATTCCTCCAGTATACCAGCTACAGAAATCCAAAAATACTGCAGTAAGTCATCTTAAGTGTTACTTTTCTTTAAGCCAAGAAAGTTCTTAAATATTTTTGCTATAGAAATCTCATGTATTAAGTGTTTCTTCATGGTTTTATTATACCAGATCAAAACTGTCTGTAGTGAATAACCATTTAACTTACATTAAGCCATGCTCAAAACACCTGAAGAAATTCATAAACCAAATTCTTTACAAAAATTAAGGTAATCTTTTTAATGTCTCACCAAGAAGTAATTAAAGAAGTACAGCAGAACTTAATTACCTGTCTGCAAAATTCTTCAAAAAGGAAGAATCTCACCATGATAAAATCATCTCACCATGATAAAATAATCCAGGTAAGTCTGCAAATATTTTATGACTCCTTAAAACATTACAATGAATCACACCTTGGACATTATCCCAAATGACCTACACAATACGAAGGAATCCTACCAGCGTTATAAAATGTGTATACTAGAAAGCTCTCTAAAGAAGATAAAAGTACTATAATATTCAGTAAAAAACCCTGCATAACTAAGTGCTAGTTGTGACCAAGTAAGAGCTTACTACTTCAGAAATAAGTGGTTTACATTCTACTAAGCAGGGCTTTTCAACAGGATACTATTTCCCAAGGTCAGTTTATCATTGCTATACCTTCCCTAGATAACGGTTTGCTTGTAAATTCAAGGCCAGTAGAGAGGTCTGCGTACAGTCCTGCTGAACAATTAACCATCTACAAAATTCTTCATTAAAAAAAAAAAGATAAAATCCCTCTACTCAAACAAAACATACACTATGTAAGCTCACCTCAGACTTCACAATAGCAATATTGCTGTTTTCAGAAAATGGCATTTGTCAAAACTTACAAAATGTTTAATCAGATCATATTTTTAGAACTATTAGAAATCTAGAACTATTTTTGCTAGAGCAAAAATATTCATAAAAAGATTTATGGTCTTTTTTTCCATGACATTAACATTTCAGTCATCAAAATACTAGCAGATTAGAGGAATTATCCATGAGAAAAAAAGGAAGCTTCTATGAATCTTACTCCTCTTCTGGTCTGTCAGGGGGTTCACTTACTGCTCTGCTAGAAGTAACATCTGTTGAAATAACATACCTCATGTAAGGTGAAAGATGTACAGCTTCTCAAAGACATTTAACAAGGACTTTAGACTAATCCTGAAAAGCAAAGTCTACCTACCTCTGATTAATTCCAAAGCATGTATCTCTAAATTTTAATTGTTATATTTATCAGTTTTAAGTGCTGCTTCCTCGGCTGACTCAAGATGTGGCTCACAATGGATAAGGCTCCTGCATCCTCCCCATTTATCCCAAATCTGTTTACAGTACCTACCACTATGTCCTATAGTGCATGCATAGATCAACCACGTAGAGAAAGTATTATCTTTTTATTTTTGCACAATTACCTAAGACTTTGTCTTTGATTCCTGTTAAATATACAACAATTAAAATCGCATACTTGTTTTATATGCCTGCCAAAAGGCAGGGCTTTTAAAATTATTTTAAATAAAACAGAATGTTAAGAAATGTTGGCACAGTGAGACATGCTATAGAAGTTGGTTACTCGTGGGATCACAATAAAGACTTGTTAGTAGAGAAATCTACTTTTAGAGAACTGCTGGAAGGGTTTTAATATTTCTCTAAATAAATTAAGAAACTGTACACACTCAAAATCACAGCTGAAAAAAATTATTACAACACATACTTTGCTGTTATTCACATGCAAGTAAGAAAAAATTATCCTAGAACTAAGGAAATAAGAGGTCAAAGATAGTCCAAAATACTTTTGCATTTTTATCAGGATATTTTTATACTATTGCAATTTAGTAAGAAACATTATTTAGCCTTTAGCAGACCAATAACCTTTCCTCCTTGTTATAATTTTAAATATTTTGCAAAGATGTTCAGTTTCATAAGGTAAATCAGACATACCTGTTTTTAAACTAGGGAGTATCTATTTTGATTTTTAGTAATTGTTTCAAAACTATTGCCTCACACAAGGGAAAATATTATTACAAGTCTAGAGAACCACATACTGTGCACAGACATCTAGATACTCTGAAGTCCCTACCTCCCATTCTGAAAAAGTTACAATTTGCATTTGTATTCTGTTACTTCTATAAGAAGCTCCAAAAAAGAAAGATGACTTACTATTCGAGTATATATTCTAATGTCATCTCAACTTTAACTGGTAACAAAATACTGCCATGTTATATGATAAAGCTATTTAACAATGGAAAAGGAATAAAAAAAAAACGGAACTTCTGGAAAATAAAAGCATCTACTGGAAAAAGCGGTCAAGGTTACCCCACAGGGTAATGCTGTAGGGCAAAGCAGTCATTCCAAGTTTCCCTGCGTTGAAAACACATGCAAGGCAAACAGCTTTACAAAACTCTGCACCTACTACCGAAAAGGTAATATTGATGACACTGCTACAAAATGTACGAGCAGCTACACTGTACTGATTAAGTCACAGATCCCATCCAAACCTTGCTCAAGTATGCAAGAGCTCAACTTGTCAGTGAAAGTGTTTTAAAGGGATTAAAACATCTTCTGCGTATGACATCACCTGCTTAAAAAAACCCAAAGATTACTAAAAACAAAAAATCTTACTATTCTATATTTTTGCTAGTGGTAACATACTACACCACACAAACAGTTTTTTCTGGTATCTACCAGAAAGAAGAGAACAGTGAAAAAGAATTTTAGTTGCAAGCAAAAAATATCTCCTATCAGTTCTATACAGTACATGTCTTTCATCTATGTAAAAGAGTTATCACATGTAATTTAAAAAACATAAGCACCAATAGGTGGAACATAACTGGAGTGTAATTTTTTCCAAAAGCACCTGAGAGAATATGAAATGATAAAAAAGTTGTTTACACTCCAAGTCTAGCAATCTACATTACAAAAAGAAATCTAAATAGTTGGCATTTTGTAGGAAAACAACTTCTCACATAATGCTTGAAGTACAATATAAAATGATTTTCCAGTACTAGTCTATTCAACAAGTCAATATAATACAACCATTCTTACCCATTTTTCACATTCATGTCATTGGGACACTAACGGAGGATGCTACTAAATTATAATAGTACACTGCATATTGACAGGCTGAAAGAGTTCAGCTTGTTCAGCCTGGAGAAGAGCAGGCTCCAGGGAGACCTTATAATGGCCTTCCAGTACCTGAAGGGGGCCTACAGGAGAGATGGGGAGGGACTCTTTTATCAGGGAATGTCGTGATAGGATGAGGGGTAATGGTTTTAAACTGAAAGAGGCTAGATTCAGATTAGATTTTAGGAAGAATTTATTTACTGTGAGGGTGGTGAGACACTGGAACAGGTTGCCCAGAGAAGCTGTGGATGCCCCATCCCTGGAGGCATTCAAGACCAGGCTGGATGGGGCTTTGAGCAACCTGGTCTAGTAGGAAGTGTCCCTGCCCATGGCAGGGGGGTTGGAATTTGATGACCTTTAAGGACCCTTCCAACCTAAGCCATTCTATGATTCTATGACTCTATATTCAAGCATTTCAGTAGTTTGCATACTCTATTGACCATCTCTACATCACTCCACACAGAGGGGAAAAAAGACTGTTTTGACTATGATATTTTGAAGCATCTATCAATCATAATCACTCAATAGCCTCAAAATTAATTTCAAATGTATTTTCTTCACAAGAGTTCAATTTTCTGATTACTGCTAAATATGAAATAGCAACTTTATAGGCAACATACTCCCTTCTTATCAACATTTTTTGTATTACTACCTCTTTTTTATTATTGTTTTGCCTTCTTCACTTATTTTCTAAAATTGCATACCTTTATTCATGATCTTGATTCTACAGAACATACCAAATACTCCACCTGTAAACACCTACTTTATCTTAAAATACATGACAGCTTTCTCAGTCATCAATTCTAGGTCCTTCAAAAAGTCCATTTGCTGGTAAACCACTCGAATCCTCGCACAAGCCGTGACCCAGACCCTCTAGGACACACCAAGTGGCATTCCTTGCGTAGTGTGACACCTCCCAGCCAAACCTTGCATTTCGTGTAACTGAGTGAAACGTCCAGAAAGATTACGGGGAGCAAAAGGTTTCATTGGGGCAGAACTCAGCTCAGCCCTTTCCCCCTTCCCTCGCAGATCAGAGGTAAGAGAAACAAACAAAAACCACCACCACCTGCATTTCTCACCTGCCTCCAGGCAGCTCCAGCAGGCCTCGCTTCAGTATGCATTATTTACTGTACTCATTTTCCTAAGAGTAATGTTGCCTGGAATTAGATTTAATGACATTATGACTCAAGCACGCCATTATTAACATTTCCATAGGAAATTAAAATTTCAATGTCTGAATGACTTCAGCTAATCACTAGACTTAGCAAGACAGAGCTGATTTCCTCAGCTACCTCAGAAGAAACTTCTTTCCTCAATTATAACTGAGGAGATATTTAAGATGCAATAAAAATTTTACAACGGCTCAACTGAAAATCTAATCCATTCCTTAATATTTATGGTTAGCGAACCCAAAAAAACCATGAACATGTTTTGGTTAAGTCCTGGCTGCCAGGTGCCTACTAATTTGACATAGACAATACAATTTTTTATAAAGAGGGAGCTTGAAACAATATTAGCTGATTTCAGTGTTTAAAACACAATTATTAAAAAAGTATTTTCCCAAGGTGCTGAGCACCAGCAAACACCACTGGAATTAAGATGATATGCTCAGAAACTCTGGGGAGGAGAAAAATAAAAATTAAAAAAAACGGAATATACTTTTTGATGACTTCCAATACTCAATTTTAAACATACGATTTCATAGTTTAAGCTTTTAATTATCTCTTTATTAAGAACAAGCCTGTGCAAAGCTACTCAAAACAGGACTACCTGTAACAGAAGGTGAGAAAGTAAGAAAAAAACCATGCAGATATTTCCCATATTCCAACTGTGATTTTAAACCCCAGTAATATTTTGTGTGGTAGAAAAATTCTGTATTCCTGTTTGCAAACTCAAATTCAAATATTTAATAAGAAAGCTTAGCCAAAAGGCTGACTAAATAAGACACACAGTACTAGATGGGGAGGAAATGAGTAGCTACATATATTAATTATCACCCTTTCTGGGATCGCAGGCTCACTCAAGTTAAAATTTAAAGGGCTTAGATTACTTTCTGGTGAATTTTATTAGTTTTCCCCAAGAGGTGCAAAGACTAATGCTGTCACAACAGAAAAGGAGAGCATATACAGCGTCATTACAAGCTGAGTCACCCGAAAGCACTGAATCTTGCTTTATTATAACACAGCATCTTAAATAGTCTCCTGAAGCACCATCATTTGTTATGCGATAGAGTGATAACAGCAAGCTAACCCAGTATTACAATAAAATGAAATCTGGCGCATCTGCAGAGTTGTTCTCAGTAGGCAGACCGAGTTCCCTTGCTGGTCTCTTTGGAGATAGCAGCTGCAGGCTTCCCTTCCTCTACTGCAATAGAGAAAGACGCAGAACAAAGTTGGTGAAGAGCTGTCGCCTTGTTGTTGCTGATGATACCATTCAGATAAGCCTGCTGAGAGCCATGCTGCAGGTGGGAAGAAGAGGTGGTCGGGCAGATGTCCAAGAATTACAACCAAAATATTCTTCCCTGTGCAGATGTAGCCATCAACTTATTCATGTCCCCCCGGGGCCCAAGTCTTTTAGTTACTCTCTCTCTAAAGAGCAAAATCTTGAAGTATAAAAAAAAGTAAAATCTGAAGGGACTTCTTCACCATGTTTCATTCATATCTTGCCCCCATTCAGCTCCAATACACAAATATTTTTCATTTCCTGGTACCACAGTCTAATCACACAGCAGTACCAGCTTCAAAACAGAGAACAGTTGTGCGGTGCTCTCAAATAAATCGTATGTGTTTTAATTCGTCTGTCATTAGGGAATTTATGATCCCTCTATTTTTGGGGGACCTACTACAGAAGATAGCAGAGCAAGAAACTCCAGATAATTGAAGAGCATGACTGGACTTTCTCTGCCCCATCAACTGACAAGCTGCTCACGAACACCACCTCCTGTCTCGTTTTCTTCCCTGTCTCCTTCTCTTCTCTCTCATCTCGAGATAGAACTCCCCCAAACACAGATATTGTAGAACTTGTATGACATTTGCTGGCATCACACTGTTAAATAATACTCCTTCTACCTTGTTACTTTTTTATTTAGACTGCTTGTCACAGCAGAGAGCAATTGGTTATAAGTTAAGGAATTTAAGCAAATGGAGTCTGGTTTTCCAAATAGCCACGCAGAGACTACCATCATAAAAACACATAATATTATTAAATAATAATAGATGTTTGAGGGACTATCTTGTGCGTAACTTAATCAAAACTTTTTTGAAAATATTTTGAAAATATTTTCACTACCTTCAAAATGTTAATTTCACCAAAAAAACTCTTTTAAATTACGATTTTAGCCAAATACTTTAAACAGTACTATCTGATGAGATTCCATTTAACAAATTCCCTATTACACATCATAGAAAATTAATACGCTTCGCATGCATACATACACACTACGCGTATTTCATTACGCATCTCCCTACACAGCTGTGATCTGAAACCTGGCTGATCTCTTTCGGAAATTCACGAGATATATATAACCAGGAAGTCAGGCAAGACAGAAGTGGCTGAAAGGGTGTTTTACAACAACGGGTTATCTTTATCAATCTCCACATAAATTTCTGTGCTGCTGCCACAGAAAAATTAACCATACCATTTGCATATTGAAAGATATTTCCAGCATGCTTCTCACAAAAAACCCCAAACATATGGTTGGTTGTACAATAAAAGAATACTATATAAATCACTTGCTTTATGTCACCTACTTTCATTTTACAAGTCCACTGGAAAATAGGCTAAAATGAGAAAAACAGTCACTATGACTGTGGAGTGTTGTGCTTCTCCAAAACAAATATTTCAGCATTTATTTCATGATGTAATTAATATTCCGTGTCAAACCTGGAATTTTGGTTGCATCCTTCAAAATACCTCATGCAACTTGAGAACTCAGCATTAATTTTTCCAGGTCCCTTTTCAATTCCTGTTTATCTTGGACACCCTGCAGAAAACTTCCATTTTGAGAGTCTTTAGTGTAAATGGGTTGTTCCAGATATAAATTATTTGCAGATGGCTTTGGAAGTACTATGGTAAGTGCATTGGTCACCAGCATAGCCACATCACTATTTATACACCGTGATACTTGGAAACCCTTCTCACAAAACAGAAGTCCGCTCTGCAGGGTGCTGTACAGAAAAAGGTTATTTTTGTCCATAAGAGCTTACGCTCAGTATAAGGCAGAAAAAGAAAAGGAATACCGACATATGGACAAGGATATAAAAAAACTAAGACAACAATTTCAGAACAATAGACTCTGCTTTTGCGCACCAGCAATCTAGCCCAGCTTCCTTGGAGTGCCATCTATTACCTGACTAACTAGCTCTGCGTTAACAGGAAGGAAACAATGATGCTCCAGATCAACAACATCCAACAGTGGCAAAAGAACTTCAGGAGGTGAAAAGCTACTGCCTTCAAACTAATTGCAGAGCTCAAGCAGCACTTAAGCGACAAAAGACCAATGTTTGACTGTCAGTGATGTCTTATGTTTCCTCCTGTTATTTTGGAAGGCCACGCTCATACCCTCTCTCAGCTGAAAAAGAATCATTTGACATTTGGATACATGAAAATAGTAGCTATCCTGAGAACAATGCAATATATACCTGAAAGACTGAAAGCTCGTGGCAAAGCTGGATGTTTTTAAGAAATACGTGTCTCTTTCTCTTCTCCTAGAAGCTAGGCATCACACATGATTTCCAAGGCAAAGAGGATACTCCCCTTCAATGAAAGCTGGGCAGTAAAAATAATCTGAATAATTTTATGAAGAATCAAAGAGGATACCTCTGCAAGAAGTCCCAACTAACTCAAGATTTCAGAACAGATCTGTTTGGAGAAAATTACCTGCTCTTATTTATTTTTTTACACATAAATGAACATAATGAGATAAAAAGATCACCTGATATTAATTCTGTTTCTGATTAATTGCTTAAACATTGGAGAAAAGGGAATGATCTCATTCATTATTTCTCACCAAGTTTGAACATCTATCATTTAATTAAAAGATATTTAAAAAAAGGCTCCAGAACTATCATAAACCAAATAATACTCCTAGAGCTTACTTTATCTCAATTTTAGTATAGTCTAGATAATATTTAATGCAAAACCATGGATGTCATCTGACTACAGGCTTCACCATAAAATCTGAGTAGGGTATAATATTTCTTTTTCTTCTAGTTGGAGTTTAAATATTATACATAGAAGTGTGCTGTTTGCACTGGAGTACTATCAAAATAAGTTTCCTAGAGCTTTGCAACCTGTAAGAACCTTTGCTATAAGGCCTTCATAAAGGTAATAAAAATTCAAAGTTTCATCCTCTTGCATTCATATTAGAACTCACTACTAATTAAATTCCTTTTCATATCACTATAGCTGTATGATGTGGAAGAGATCCACATCTCTAGTTAAAAGGCAAGTGACTACCGCAAAGGAAAAAACAGGAAGAAGTAGGGTGAAAATTGGGAAAACATGCTTCTGGATGTCCAAAGACATTCATTCTGAAAATATGCTTGGCTCTTTGCTATCCTTAAACTTCGAGAGAACAGAGAAAACTAAAGCTGCCCAGACAACTGCAGAAACCGTGGTCAAGTACACATAAAAAACACTAGTGGACTGCGAAGACTAAAATGTAGTTAGTCAATACAGTGAAGTTAAAGAGGAAATTACTTGGGTGTGGATTTACTGCAACAGATTTTTTTATTGAGAAGTGAGGTAGATCGGTAAAAACTAATTTGTACAATGTGCTTCAAAAACAAGACTACTACAGGAACTTTGTAGAAACAAGCTCTAAGACAATAAAAGAAGATTCAAAGGTAAGTGGAAATACTATTACTTAAACCCCTGACAAACAAGATTCCACAAAGGAGAGAGTCGACAATAATATTCAATAGGAGGGTACTAACATCTTTATCTCAGTTGTGACTCACTTCAGTAACATTTATTTTCTTAGGAACCCCTATAAGTAAAATGAAACCCCCATTAACTGACCAAAACCACTGGGAAAATGTTGTCTTTCTAATTGGATTTTCTTCATATTGGCAACTCCTTGTCTTAGAATATGACAAGAAAGAGAGGCCCAAATCAGCTTTTTTATAACAAAGAATATAACTGTGTTAAAGCTGAGTAAAGGAAGTCTTTGTCTAGGAAAGAAGAAAGCAGAAAAACAAAATCCAAGATCAGAACGTTACCAGCCCTGCTCACAAAATAAAGTGTTCATGGACTTCCTAGTCATGACTATAACCTTAAAAATCTAAATTGATACAACAGTCCCAGTTCTATATCCATCTTAACAGAAACTGTACCACCATTGATGTCAGTGAGAAAGTCTCAGTCTTTGTTTAAAATTTCACTGATGTTTAGTCTAGCAAAACTCAGTTGACACATTGCATCCTTTTGCACACTACTTATTTTCAAAATTTCAAACTTCAGATAGTGCTGCTAACACATTATCTATCTTTAAAAAAAAAAAAGAAAAGAAAAATGGAAGTGTTGCTTTCATTTTCAGTTACACTAACAGGTTAGCCATATTATAAATGCTTCTGTTCAAGGTAACAAACAAGGTAACTATCTGTCATTAGTGGTTCACCACTAGTTTAGGAATCTGCAAAACCATGTACACACAGACCTGAAAAAATCCCACCCCAATGATAAGCTATTTTACATTCGTAAATATTTAAATTATCAAAAAAGCCTTCAGGCACAACAATAGTTACTCTCCACAGTTTATAATCACAAATAGAATTTCTTTTGCAAGTTCTGTTGCCAAATAAGGGGTCTTTTGATATCAGCAAACACAGTTTAATAAACACTCACTTCATCAGCCTCTTCTTAATTCTTAAGTAGAAAATTACACAACTGGAAAAAATACTTTACATACAGTGTCACAATTTCTATGTTCATTTAATTTATCACTATAGTTCTGACATCTGAATGAAGCCTGATCTTGAAGTCCCATATGTATTTTACTAGCTTAGGTGTCTTCAACAGTAGGACACATGCAAGAGCAATGTGTATGTTACAATAATTACACTATTCAGATTCTCTCTGGTTTTCAAACCACTTAAAATTATACATTATCTTCCAAACTAAAGAAGTTCTCACAAGGCAACGTAACATGATTTGACCACAATTTTCTGATTTCTGAATCCACCTCAAATGTGCTATGTCCCCTTGCCATTGTAAGACGATGCTGTTTTCAAGTAAAAATAAACAAACACACACACTTTGAACTTTCCACTTCTTTACGTATCGTTTCAGTCTTTGTAGTAAAACTACACATTGAGAAGCCTAAATAAATAAGATTCTATGAAAGCACCTGACACGTGAAAATCATTTAACCATTTAAGTTGTACAAGAAATCCTTTTGACTTAATACTGTATTTAAGATCCCTCAGATGAAGACTATTTCACTGTATACAATTTTTGTAAAGGGAGTGTGTAACAGTATACTTACACTGCTTACACCAGTACAATGGAGTTATATCAACACTTCAGTGTAGAGAGACCTGAGCTAAAAGGAATCTGCTCGCAGCGCTGCAGCCAAGTAAGACGACTTGTAATACTTCCATCTTACTGATGCTAAACCGATTTTGGTACCATACACAGTCATTTGATAACTGTAGTACCTCTACAGTGCAAGCATATCCTAACAAAATAGTGCCTCAAAATAAGTGAAACGATTGAAATAAATATCTCACAACAATCTATGATGATGGTTTTTAAACCTACCTATGTGCTACCTCTTACACAAGAGGAAGGAAGAGAGCTCTTATAAATTGGTGACATGACCATACATGAGAACTCCCTGCTACTATCAGTAATTAACACAACCCTAGAAATACAAAAAAAGTGATCCAGAAAGACAAGCACAAAAGCAAGAGATTATTCAAATAATTACTACAGTTTTAACAAATACTTCTTATTTGAGGACTCAGGCATATAGATATCAGATTTTTATTACTTTGAATACAGAGCCTTAATTTGGAATGCAAAACAATTTAGAACCTTTAAAAGGTGCAACTGATTCTTAGAGAGCAACCCTTTATTCCTATAAACAAATGTTATCCCTACAGTGCACAATTTTTTTTGCTGGACTGCTACCGAATCACAAATGTCAATTTATCATTTAACTCACCTGGCCTGGCTGGGGGGATAAACAATTAACAACCTCCTCTAGCATCACTGGTATGTGCAGTCTTCCAAAATTACTGTTTTCTGTACTTTGAGACAACTCTTCAGTTTCACATTTCTGGATGGTTTGTTCCTTTAACTCACAGTCAGAAAGCTTTTTTGCTGAAGAATGGATCCTTCTGGCCAAAGTAGCCACATTTACTGAATTCAGTTTTAAACTGCGTAGAAACAAACATTTGTAACCTTGGCACAGGCACTGAGATAACATTTTGGAGTTGATCAACCTAGAAAAACAGTAGATGTAGGGAATTACTTCAAAACAAACATTTGGAACAGTAGCTTTCCTTAAAAAAAAAAAAA